>JAOEHY010003935.1:0-14602 GCA_025447955.1 Psilopsiagon aurifrons | reverse complement strand
GGGAAATAAAGCAGGGAAAAATGCCAAAAAACATTTCCCACAATATCTAAAACCAGGAACCGTTGTTCTCGTCAGACAGCACGCTCCGCAGCCAGGAGCTTCAAGAGTCCTTTCCAACCAAGCCTTGCTCAAAGGCTGCCTTCAGGCTCTCACCCCTCCAGAACACACAGCCCTTCACTGTCCCCTTGCACTTCAACCTGTCATTTTAGAAAAGGGGGGAGGGGGTCCTTGGGTTTTGTTTTTTGCAATTAACATACAAGTGCTACTAACAGAGAAACTTCATCTTCTTGCTGCTGGATGGCAATAAGGAGTTACACAAATGTCCAGTTTTTAGCTCAGCTGGAAGGACTTCAATTCTCTTTTGTTTTGATATAAATACTACTGGAGCTCCCACCAGGTCTTTCCTTTCCAGAACCCCCCATTTTTAACCCTCCAGTGCTCTCCAAAGCTAAAACGTCCTCTTGCTCCAGGCATCTGACGATTTGTTCTGTGCTGCCAGACGCAGAGACGTTGTTTTGCCCAGGACCTCTGCTGGGTTATTCCGACTTGGGTTGGCGCCTAAACCGAACCCTGGACTTAATTGACTCAGCCAAGTCGAAGGGAACACACAGACGATGCAGCGACAGGGATTCGTTAGGTTGAACAGCCCCAGAGCCCCAGGCCCACCCTCCCCCCTCTCCCCAAGTTACTTGGTGCTGTTTTAAAAAGTCTGGGTGTCACGAAGCAGTCTCTTCCCCCCAACAACAGAGTAAAAGCTCCACAGATTTCGCTGTCTACCTGGTGGTCAAGGTTACAGCAGCAACAGATGATGCTGCTTCCAGAAAAACATGGGGTGGTGCGACAAAGACGACTTTAGGATTGCTTCAGTCGCTTACGTGGGGGTCCCAGAAAGGGACACTGTGCAGAGGCCAGAGAGCGATACGCCTCGGCCACCAAATGGGGATGTGACACTACCATAGACTTCCAGCCTGATGTCTCCATGACGTCAGAAGCATGACTAGAAAGAAGAGAGAAGAAATCTAAGTTAGCAACTGGGGATAACAAGGATTCACTAAATAGATTCTTTCCACTGGCCTGAGAAACCTCCCATTAAGAGTCACTCTGCATGTATGTTAAATAGCTTCTCTGGAGGCCTGCAAGCTTTGGCTCTGATAGCACAGCTCTAAGCAGGAAAGGCCTTGAACTGAAGGATGAAAAGCTCAAACATACATGAGCCCAGGCGGAGGAGAGCAGGAACACAATGCTCACCCACCCTGACAACTCATCACAGGAGTATTTTAAAGCTGTATGAGCTGACAAATGAGATTAAAAATGTTTGCAGACATCAAAGTAGCTGGTAGCTATTTTACACCTACTGAAAAGGGTCTTTCCATTATGAGTTGCAAGTAGTCCCCTCAACATCAGGAACTACCTGATATTCTACTACCTAAAACTGCTTGTGATCATAGGAAGAAATCCATAATAGCCCACAGAAAGAGTCCTGCTGCACACTCTGAACAGTCCCAGCAGGACAAGACTAATTTGCCTTTAGGGCAATGCCACTTCTGAGATGCCAGATAAATGCAGGACCACAATGGGGAACTATCAAAGAGAAATAATAGAGGAGAATCTCCTCTGCATGTGACAGTGCTCAGGTTGTGACCCCTATTGCTAATAAACACTTTCCTCTAGATCTATTGCATCCTGGACCACAAGGAAACTCACTAGTTAATGAAGTCCACAGCTTGAGTTTTCAGTTGATCAGCACTATGTAGGTCAGCCAGAATGAGGATCTCAGCTGCATTTTCCACAGACAGGTTACTGCACAGGGCGTCCTCACACATCACCTTCAGACGTTCTAGAGCATACTGCAAAATACAAGCCAAGGTACAGTTACAAAGGAGAACACACTTCATCAGGCCTGATGTGAAGCTTTACTTGTGCTCCTTCACCCTTCAGTAACAAACTACTCTATTATGCTGAGCAGAGCAATGCGTTTTGCTATATAAACCTGAACTGTACTCAAAGAAATAGTGACAGCAAAAAAAAGAGCAGAATCGTGATGTGCCCACCCTGAGGAAAGCAATGGAGAGGAAACATACCCACCATAACTCAGCCCGGCCTCCTTGTGTTACAGGCTTAGTGGTGCTGTGCTCATGCTTTGAAATGAGAGTTTCAGGTCACCTGTAATACTTACTATCTCGGTTACTTCAAGGCACAGAACGCTAAAGGCAAATCTTTACTCTCACTCTGCTACTGCATGACAGTACTACTCAGGTTCAGTGGGAAGACCTATCTGACAGCGAATGCTCCATAGGTGTTCCCAGGAAGTTTAGGCAGTTTTCACTCACTTTCTTTGCCATTAATGACCTGCACATTAAGATCAGCCTTGCCCCAAGCACATGCTACTAGTTTAATACTACACTGTTAAACAAATGCCCCTGACTTCCTGTAGCTGTCCAGCTGAAGTGAAGCATCACGGCCTGTCTGTAACGCCCTCGCAAAAGCTCTATTCCAACTTCACATTCCCCATCTAAAAGTTTTTACCCTCCAATTGTGCACCTGCCTCGAGATTTTTAGACCCACAGGGTTGGGCCATGTCAGTGCTTTGGGAAATTCCACGGATATACCAAGACGAAGAGTGCTGCCTAATAAATTCCACACTCTACTTCCTGCAGCACTTCAGTCAGGATTAAAACGTGCCAAGAGTTTCAAAAGCAACACAGTGGTCTTGGGCAGCCTTCAGAAAGGGCAGCACTTAGAAAGCTGCTAAGCCACTTGGCATCAAGAACTCAGACCCAAGCCCCAAACCTCAGTCTTGTGGAATATCATAGCTGGGAACTGCAAGATGCTTGTGACACTCTTGGCATGTGTGAGCTGATTCTGGGGTTTGCAGCTCTCTGGATGGAAGGAATAAGAGTATTTCTGAGTAATTCTGAATATTCTAGATCCCATGATTACATTTCCCAGGCCCTAGAGAGCAGTCAGTTCCACTGCAGTTCGGAGATGAGTTATGACATTAGCACTACAGAAGTTGTCCTAAAGAAGAAGCACAGTTAAGACTTCAGGTTAGGATTTCAAACTGAGTGACATTTCTATATCATAAAAATAATCTGCCAGATTTATTTATGTGACAGAACTGCATTTGAGAGCATCTTTCAGTGTTTTGGAGGCTTCTCTGGACAACTCTGGGGTGACGTTCTTCAGCATGCGAGGCCACATTTGGAAGAGATCCTGGATTTGTAAGGACTACTCTGTCAATCCGACCAGAGAGTTGGTACCAAGCTCATCTGCCTGATGCTGGGAGGGCTGCCCTCTGACGAGGGCTATTACTAGACACTGATTTTATATTCTGATTGAGATTTTCATCCCATCTGGATTGAATTCAGACACCTCAATTTAGATGACAGAAACAGTTTTTCCACTTAGGACTCCACGATAACAAGTGCTTCAATTGAGGCATGGCACTCATAACCAGGACAGTTTTATCCCCCCAGATCCTTCCCCAGAAGGCAAATCAAATTTCCTTGCTTCATCTGTTCCAGTAACTAAACCAGTTTCAAATGAGGGGCAAGCCATGGGTTTCTGTCATTGTCTGTCAGTAGCTTAAACCAACAGCAAACAAAGGTAAAAGCATTCCTTTTGTCAACTGAATGCTCTCCTCCACGCTTGTACAACTTTTATGTCGATTTCCACTACAAATAGCTCAGCTTCTAATTACACAGTTGGGCAGAAGTTGCCATTCTGGTCTCTCAGGTACCCAAACTCCCTCCTTTCCTAATTACACTTTAAAAAAGAACACCCTACCTAATAGTGTGCTTACCCAAGAGGCTGAAATAGTATCTCCTGGGCTGAGGAGATGTGCCTTGTTTTGGGTCTGGTCTAATTACATCTTTTCCCCAAGAGCCAGGAGGAACTCAGAAGAAGCTGTTGCAGTCTCTTGAGCAAGTATGAGATGGTTAATGTGCTTTGTGAAAGATGGTTTATTTCTGCTTTTAAAAGATACTCAATGAGTTTAAAAGGGGAAAAAACCAAAGCCCTACATTAAAAGCCAAGGAACTGAAAGTTAAAGCCTACTCTGTCCTTAATGTACTGTTTCTTACTTCCGCTTGTCTCAGTTGAAGATGGCATGCGAGCTCTCAATCAATACTCTTTAAATATTGACTAAAATACGTGGCAATGATTATAATCAAGCAGAGAATCTCCCTGTATTATTTCCCACTTCTACTCTAGTTGCAGTGGCCTAATTATGGCATATGGAGCATTTCACCTCTCAAATCAGCGTTTTTGATGAAGCCCAGGTCCGCAGTGACAGGGAATTTGATGGCCATGTGGTGGTTGCGTGGAACAAGGTTACATGCATCCACATCTTAGAATCCACCACCCTAACTGGCACCCACAAGAGAATCCAAGGGCTGAAGAAGCATGGAGACTGAACTACGGTCTCACCCCTAGAGGTGGTCCCTCCAGGTCAGAGTTGAGGCACATTGGCAGGGCAGTGTGGAGAATCTTGCACTGCTGCTACCCGTGCTGAACCTGTTCCATGGATAAAGTCAGGACTTTAGTCTCCAGTGCTGTCAAACTGGCATCTTTCACCAGCACTGAGTTCACTTTTAAGAGAAAAAAAGAAAAAGGAAATACAGTTTTGGTTATATATTAGGAACTTCCAGTGGTTAAGAAAGCACACTGGCCAGCAGAGCACTCTTCTGTCCTTGGGGCTGCAAAGGGAAGGAGGCAGCAGCTGCCTGGCTGGCAAGGCCACAGCACTGCTACATGGGGACTACCAGCAGCCTTCCAGTCAGACCATCCCCAACACCTCCCTGGCAAGAGCCCTGCAAGACCACAGCTGGGTTAGGCAGCAGGGCTTCCTCCAGTGCAGCCCTTAACAGCAGGGATTGCCCCTGCAAGAAGAAAACAAACAACGCCTTCCCACTCTTGGCTACCCATCACTTCAGAGCATGTCTTGAAGGTGCAGCTACCAGGCAGAGCAGAAGGAGAAGCACACCCTGTTTGCCAAAACCAGAACACTATGTTGGAGATTCGGTAATAATCACGCTAAAAAGGTACCAAGAGGCTCACAGTGTCATTTTCTTCTCATCCCCAGCTCTTATGCTAGATGACGCTGAATACAGACACACCTGAAATGTCAAGAAAATGCTTAAAAAGGAGCAACAGAGACAGAAATTCCTGATTGGTATACGTTAAGATATGTATCTATACAGCTATAGGTATTATACGTACAGCCTATCTTAACCTACATCCAGGTTCACCTATAAGCAACCAAGGAGCACTCCGTAAAGCAAGGCACGTGTCAGGCCTGGCTCTCTGAACACCCCAAGTCCCAGCCATACCTTGTCAGCAGCTGCCAGCAAGTCATCAGCCATCTTGTCCAGATTTGGTGCCTTCCCCGTGTAAATAAAGCACATCATTTCCTTAAAAACTTCCGGCTCCACATCATTGATTTCAACACGATTCTGTAGCAGGAAAAAGAAGCTTATCAAGAGCCTGACAAGAAGCCAAAGGCTTCCTTCCACCCAAGCTCTTTCAGCATTCAGAAACGCCCAACAATTTAGGTGTATTAATTGAGAGAGAAGAAGGAAATCATGGGGATGGAGTAAGAAAAACTCTTCAAGTTGTATTTCACATTCTCTCCTTCTGCCTATCCCGTCCCAGACTCTTTCCCCATGAGTTACAAAGGAAACAACTGCCTCTTGATCTCTTTCTTCCTCCCTTGAGGACAGCTGAAGCAGAGACCTGCATCTAATGTGAGGAAACCAGTTAAAGGTGCAACAGTCACAAGCCCTACCCAAGTCAGATGTGACCAGTGATGCTAACAGCCGACTGCAGAGCTATCCATCTACGCAAAGAAGCTCTCCTGCCGTCAGCAACTCACCTTTTTACTCTCTTCCATCTCGTGTTCAAACATGGCACTGAAGACCGGCGAACGAGCTAGAGGTGAAGAACAGAAACCCCAGTAAGACACAACTGGTATAGGTATGGAAGTTCAGGGTTTGACATCCAGTCAAGTGGCTTCCAACTGGGTATGGGAGGATTTATTAAGTCCTTTCAACCAAGGCTGAAGGGTACATGGGTGGTAAGGAACGGTTCTGGAGTTTCCTCTGGAAACGTGCTAACTGCTCCTTACAAATGCTTTGACAGTACACTACAGCCGCAACAGAATCCTCTTCCCAGTCTCTCCATAGAGGGAGACAGGCAAATAAAAACAGAGCACACATTTCTTCTCCACCTGTAACAGTTCACAACCGTCTTCCACTACAGCTCTGCAGTGAAAAGAGCTGCAGAAGCCTCCTTCAAAGGTGAAGCAACTCAGAAACCACCATTTGCCATCAGGTCGTTGCCTCCTAGTCCACAAAGACCCACCCAGGTCAATACCAACCTGCCAGTATGGCTTTGTGAGCCTGGAACTCCTGGCCTGCCACGCACAGGCAGCAGTCAGTGAAGCGGGAGTTCTCCCAGAGTCCTCCCAGCTCATCCGCCAAGCGGCACTCGGGCACCTTCACCATGTTCATGGTGTTCTGGCCAGAGATGTTGACGGAGTCCTGCACCACGCTCACCTGGAGGGGAAAGGAGAGCAAACAACCCCAAAGCTCAAACTCCCGTTGTAACAACTGATCTCCCTACAGGAGGCTTTTGTTTCCAGGGCAGGTGAGAACTATCAGCGTGTCTATGCAATTTCATCCTCACTTTATTAGATGGTTTCCTATGGAAGTGGAACCTTATTTTTCTGTCTTTACAGACATCACACCTGACCTAGTTTTTTCCTTCCATCAACACTCTTAAACCCTCCCCAATCAATAATGCAATACAGACAGCAGGACAAATGAAAATGAAGCATACACAGAGCTTCTATAACCAAGCACTGCATCCACACATGTATGCAGGGCAGTGTCTGACCCCTCTTGTTGCTTCTGGTTCTAAATTCCTTCCATCATATTATCAAATACACTTCAGAGGAAACAGTAAGCTGAAGGAAAGCAGCTTTGTGTTAAGTAATCTCAAAGCTTTGGGGAAGGCAGATTCCTTATCACCTGCTCTAAAGCACACAGGGTTAGGCAGGGACCATCTACACTGGCTCGTGAGTAACCTTCACAAAGGGAAGCATTAAAATCCAGTCCAGCACTAAACCATTATGGTTAAACACAGGGTAAATCACAACCTTCCACAGCAGGCTCTGATAAGGAGAGATCAGAGTGACTGACACCACCCTGCTCTAACGAAGAGGAAAGGAAGGTGACTGACAGGGAAGCTATGCGAGACTCTGTCCTGGATTTCCTGTCAAGTCCAAGTTAAATTTCACGTCTATTAATAACCAACAGCCAAAGAAGAACAGGGGTCAGCAAAGGAAGCTTCAGTTATGTAAAAGAGTAAAAGATGGAGATGACAGGGAGGAAAGAAGCCTGCTGACAGCACAGACCCCAGCTCCTGACAAACCTCCAGTGGGTTTCTGAAGTCACAGTTAAACACCCAAACCCGAACCAGTGTCAGATGCTGTTTGCCAAAGGACACTAAAGAATCCCAGGCTGGTTTGGGTTGGAAGGAACCTTAAAAGTCATCCAGCTCCAACCCCCTGCCACATATGAGGAAACTAATATTCTCCTTCATGAATTTGACAGCTACGTTCTGGTTTTCCCCTGTGCCATCCAGAGCAGCAACACGGACTCAATGATGGCTGAAAACTGATCAGATTCAGCCAAAGGAATTCCAAGCTGTAGATCCCTTGCTGGAATCCAGCTCTGATTACAGACCAGCAAAAACCCACTTGCTACCTGTGTCTCAAATCAACAAAATAAACCTCTCCATAGGTGACAGAAAGTCAATTATTCGCATGAAAATCTATTACATGGCCTTTTACATAAGGAGCTGAGAGATTCCAAGTGGTGATCAGCCTTAGGGGTCAAAATCGGGAAGGTTTTGCTCAAGGTGTTTTCAACACCTCAGCAAGGACAGCAATGCTACTGAGCTCAGAAGAGAGCTATTACTGCTACTTTGGGAACACCATTCTTTGTGGAGCTTTATCAGGATATTTGCCTGTGATCTTAGAAGAGAACTGAAAGAGCAAAGAGTGATGCAGGTGGGATATGAACAGTCAACCCCACCTGCAAAACAGCAGCGGAGAAATCCCCCAACTGACAACTAAGTGAGGTCAGATGTGAAACACTTGACAAGACACATCATTCTCTGCCCTAACAGCATCTGCAGCAAGACATCATCTGTGCTCAGCACCAGACACGAGCAGAGAGGAAAAGACCTTTTGCCTTTAATAATGCAATGAGAAGGCGCAGCAGAGACAACCTGCTGGTCTCCAGAACACTCCCAACAGATCCCCACCTAGCAAACATCAAGTATTGTTAACTCCCTGGAGAGTTTCTACATGCAAAACACGCTTGCTGAAAGGACAGATGCGAGCAGCATCACTTGGCACCTGTGGCCAGCAGGGAAGCATTAGGAGAGCATATGGCACACTGGTTTACATGCAAAGAGACTTGTAGGCTCAAAAAGAAGGAAAACAATAGAAAGAGTGGGGGGAATAAAACCCCAAAAGGAAGCAGGTGAAAGCTGTTGCCAAACTGTTTCCAGACAGCAAAACCTTCCCTCTGATATCACTAAACTTCAGATTTCATACATGCTTGAGGGGAGAACAAACTGAGAGAGAAAACAGAAGATATCAAGGCCAGGTGAAGGCAGCAGCAAGTTCTCTCTTCATCCAGAACAAACAAAACCACCGAGCTGAAGCTTTTAAAAGGAGTAGCTCAGTAAAGAGTGAAGTGATTTGAATTAGGACCGGTTGCCAAGACTACTGGCGGAGCTCAGGTTTAGCTGCACTGCACCTTGCAAATTCCCTTCTCAGACATTCATTTTGGAGTTCCACTCCACAACTCGGAGATTTCTGGCTTCTTCATCGTGGAGGAAAGAGCAATTGCCAGACCTACAGTAGTGGGAGCCGAGACACTGCCCTCCTCCCATAGTCACAGAAAAGTTTGGGTTGGAAAGGACCTCAAAGCTCCTCCAGATCCACCCCCTTCCATGGGCAGGGACACCTTCCATAGAGCAGTTGCTCCAAGCCCCTGCGTCCAACCTGGCCTTGAGCACTGCCAGGGATGGGGCAGCCACAGCTCCTCTGGGCACCCTGTGCCAGCGCCTCAGCACCCTCACAGAGAAGATCTGCCTTAGATCTAACTTGAACGTCCCCTGTTTCACTTTGAACCCATCACCCTTTGTCCTACCGCTACAGGCTCTGATGAAGAGTCCCTCCCCAGCATCCCTGTAGCCCCCTTCAGACACTGGAAGCTGCTCTGAGGTCTCCACATAGCCTCTTTCTCCAGGGTGAGCAGCCCCAATGATCGCAGCCTGGCTCCATATCGGAGCTGCTCCAGCCTCTGAGCATCCTCGTGGCCTCCTCTGGCCTTGCTCCAACAGCTCCGTGTCCTTCTTATGTTGAGGACCTCAGAAGTGCACACAGTGCTGCAAGTGGGGGTCTCACAAGAGCCGAGCAGAAGGGCAGGATCAAGTGTTAAAGGAAGGGCCCTCTCCATGACAGTGATTATTTTTGCTACTGATCCTTCAGAAGCTAAACAGTGAATGCCGATGGTGACCAAGCAAAAGTGAAAATAAAACCCAAACAACAAACCCAAGGTAGAAAAACCTCCAAAAAACCCCAACTGTTGAACAGCTCTGAAGCATTTCCTTCACTCCTGATGGAAGACACAGCAAAAGAAAAGACTCCCATAAAAAACAACACTGCAAGAGATCCAAAGAGAGAACAACTTGTTCCACCTGTCTTCTGGCAAAAATCACAGCTACAGGAGGTATTCTGCGGTTAAGAAGACAACAGAAGTGAAGGCAGCAGCAGAAGCTCTGAAGACCCTGGAGAGTTTCATTTTGCTCATTTAAAACTTAAACATCTAGTTGCAGAAATAACTGCATCTTTGTCTGAAATTAGTACTACTGAAATCATCATTCTGTAAGCAGTTGGGAGAAAAATACAAACACAATGAAGAGAAAACAGTGGCTCCTATAAAATGCCTTTTTCTTCTGTTTTTCTTGTTGTTGGCTCTAGAGACACACTGAGGGGAAGAAAGAAAACTCTTTATTCAGCAGGCAAGTAATAGGCAGGCCAGCTGCCCCCGAAGAGCTAGTGCTGGTTATTATCCCAAGTGAGTTTCAACTTAAATAGTAGAAAGAGGTGGATGGTAACACGAAACCACAAGTGAAATGATAATCAAACACGCTTAATTCCTATCATCATCCCAGGGAAAAAGACAAATCTAAAGTAACACACAAATGCAGGGGAGTGAATTGCCATGAATCACACCCAGAAGCAGCCACTGGAAGCACAAACACTGCCACACACATGCCCAAATAAAACCTAAGTGCCATAAAACCAGGCAGGGTTTCTCCCAACACTTCTGACTCTGTAAAAGCAATGATGAAAAAATCAGGGCACATCTACCTCCAGCTAATGGAAATGCTGCTCTTTCCGCAGCATAGGAAGACTTACCTCACAGAAGAGAGTGAGTTTGTCATCTGGAAGAAGTCCATTGGCCTCATCCAAAAGAAAGTCTCTTCTAATGAATTTCTTGAATCCCCAGTCCTTGCCTTGTACAAATCGATACGCTCGCTGGCTCTCTGAAAGAGAGATGGTGCTTCAGACACCAGCTGAGCCTCGCCTCATCAAACAGCAAACGCCAACCTGGCCCCAGCAGACAAGACGTGAGTTTTTACCCACCCATTGCTTTTGTCTCTTCTCCTTTAGCATTCAGGATGGAGAATTTGAACTTGGCTCGAACTTCACTTTTTGGACAGCTCACCAGCAGCAGATAGAGGGAGAGATAATCTTTACTTTCTTCATCCAAGCCTTTGGGGTTCACACGTAAACACCTGTAAAAGCAGGGATCTGAATGAGATGTCAGGGCCAGGCCTGGCAGATCATTCCCAGCCTTCAAAGAAAGGGCACTGCGGAGTCTTCACCATCATATATATATGTACAGCAAATCAGTTCTGCTTAGCAGCCACACTGAAATAACAGATGGGTAAATAGAGTGGAACTGCACGCTGCACTCAGACTCACGCTCCATCTCCAAGACGTATAAAAACATACAGGCAGGAACTATGGGCAAAGCAACGAAACACAGAGGGAGAAGAGGAAGGTTTAAATGGTTTAAATTACGGAAAAGAACCCTGGATGTCAATTTTCACAAAAGGAAAGTGAAAGAATTAATGGAATGGAGGGGATGGATTTGAGGAAGTGCAACAAATCTACAGAAATGGTTGGTAAAAATTCCACAGGAAGCAATTGAAAGGCAAAAGGGGGTTCTGGAAGGTTGGTGGTTTCTCAAACACTACAATACCAGGGCAAGAAAGAGAAAACTACTCCTGGGTGAAGAAAATGTAGGAAGTGCAGGAAGAGGCTTAACTCATAAGCACTTCCATGACCTGAAACTTGCCGCAGAGCCTTACCAAAAGCAAGATCTAGGCCAAATGACTAACAGCTCACAGACATAATGACAAAAGAGCAGAAAGATCTAGACACTGATTGAGCTCTGCCCTGCAAAGGTTGTGAAGGTAAAGTAATGTAATAGCAAAGAGCAGCCCAAAGAAAGCACAGGGCTGCCACCCAAAGGAAGGGAACACGAACTGTATCATGGCCACACTGTTATTTAGTGCCTGATTTGCTGCAAGCTGTCCTAAGGAGGTTTAAAGATAAACGTTAACACACTTAATATAAACGAGGATTAAAATAAGGAACTGGGTGTCCGTGCATCAACCGGGTCAGCCATGACCCACAGCAGATGCACATTCTGAACAAAGGCTACTCTGAGTTACTGGGAATTGCTCCAGGAGAACTCAAGGAAGGTAAAGAAAGTTTTCAAGGAAAGGGCAAGGGCAAAAAGAATGTCAGCTTTAAGAAGGAGAAACTCCTTGGCAGAAGGAGTTACAGAACACTGTTACTTCCATCACCTCTATGTTAAGGCTCCAAATCTCCAAAAAGCTGCCATGAAGAGGAAGGTAATACAACAGCAACAGTCTTTTATTGCAGGATTTAGAGTGCAGGTAAAAATTACCTCTTTAACTACATGGAGTATTAGGGACTGAAAGTGGGAGGCTGAGATAGAGCTTGAACACATTGGATGGGGACTCTCATTGCCTCCTAAAGCTCAGTCAAAAAAAAACCCCAACTTAAGACATTACTGATCTTCCACAGCAAGTCTCAACTTCGAGGCAGGATGTGATCCCCCTTCCAGCTATGGGCTTCCATTAGTGTTGATGGTTCCCATGAGCAAACACTGCAAACAGCAGTTGTTTTGTGTGCCCCAACACAATGCTGAAGCAACAGCAGCTCCCCTGTGCAGTTGAACGTTCAAGGAAGCAAGAGCCCATTTGTGCACTACAAATGGTCTTCTACATTTACAGATCTATTTTATAGATTTTTCTCTGTTCTAAAACCCCAAACACAGTTCCTTCACACAGCTGTACAAGAGGGCGAACCTCTCTGCTCCATTCCTTACCATTTGAGTTTATCATTGGCTCCAGATGAAAAGGTTGAGCTTTTGATGACCTCACCCATTTCTTCTCGGCAGAAGCTAAAGTTGTTTATGGTCCACATGTAGGAAAACTTCACTACCTTGATCTTAAAACAGAGGAGAAGAGGTGGTTTAGGGTCCTGCTCATTCATCCTGTCCATCTTAAGGGCAAAACCACACAATCTGCAAGTTTTACTGAGTCATTTACACAACAAATAACCCCCAAGCACAAGCCACAGAGGCAGCTGGACCACTCCAGCCTCTCCAAATGCCTCCTCTGAAGTTCTCCTTGCCAAGTGCAGAGGTTGCCTTGGAAACCATGGAATCATAGAACAGTCTGGGTTGGAAGGGACCTTCAAAGCTCACCTAGTCCAACCGCCCTGCAACGAGCAGGGACATCTTCAGCTAGACGAGGCTGCACCAAGCCCTATCCAAGCTGGCCTTGAACATGGCCAGACTCTGAACTCCAGACTTGAATTCATTTCTTTGATTCATTTCTTAACCACACGGTTCTATCCCCCTTGTGTCAAGAGCATCTCAGCAGAGTGGGGACTTACCTGAGTGTAGCACCAGCTTTCTGCTACAGGTCCACTCGACATTTCTGCCGGAGGGGGAGGACTCGGCACTCTTGACATCGCCAGTTTGAAGATTCAACAGGATTTCACCACTCAGCAGAAGAAAACCAGAACTGCGCTTCACTCTGTCAGTGCCAGCAAGAGGGAAAAGGAAAACCATTGAGAAGAAAGAAAACCTCAGCCCAACCTTCAGGAGCGCTGGCAAATCCCATGGGACACACGTTAAAGCCATCATCCTGCTTTCTCCCTCCCCCTTTCAAAATGTGTTGCTACGTTTGAACATTTCCAAGTGTTGCCATATGTTTTCTGGAGAGGGCATATACCACCTCCACTCATTCTTTCAACGTGCAGCTCCTTACAGGAATAAGCCCAGCACACCATTTGCTTTAAGGAGTCCAAGACTCCCACTTGACTCGGAATTTACTACTTTACTCCAAGACCACCATTCCAACTCACTCTCACTCCCCGTTTTCATTCTGAGAGACTCAGACTATCAGAGATCACATCTGACAAGTGAAGTGCTTAATCTGAAATCGCCACAGGTAGCAACATGCAACCCAAGCTCAGTAGCAAAACGAAGCCCTAGGTTCAGTGACTCCACATCAACAGAATGATTTCTTATGGCTTCAATCTCCTCCTGAAGCCCGGCTGCTAGGGAACGTGTTGGGAATTACGCCTCTCCTTCTGGATGCAGACCAGACCTTCCCAAGCAAGGCTCACACCAGTCTATGGCTGCGTTTGAGTTCTGTGAACCCTCCCAACGCTTGGCAATACCAGCACACACACATTAGCTAACAGCAAAACCCAGAAGTGGGGGTCTATTAAGTTTCATTTCCTTTGAAAGAGCACAAGTGAGCTCATGTCAATACTGAAGAAGAGACACTGGCTATCAGAAGCTAAGAAGGAAGTGGAGCACCCTGCAGAGATGCAAGTTAACTCCATGGAAATGGACTTCCTGGAGCAAAGCTCGGGGGCAAACAACAATTTGGGTAACGTGGCCTGCAGAGGCTCAGCACTGATGGAAACAGAGAGCTCTCACATCAAACTGCTTCCCAAACTTCTTACATTTGCAGTCTGTGCGGTGCAAGTGGAATGAGGGGGATGAAAAGACGGGGACATCAATCTGCACTTTAAGCATCTGCTGCAGCTTTTATCACCTGAAACTTAAAATTACCCCAATTCCTCCACTCTGTGTCATTCAAATTAAGGCAAACTTGGCAGACACTTCTGCTGAATACTCAGCTAACTGCCCTTCTACTGGCAACATTCAGTCTTGTCTCCAAGACCATCACTGCTTCATTGTCTCCAGACACAGTGAAGTGTCTCCAGGGTCTTTCTGGGACAGATAAAACCCGGAATTCCAGCACAAGCAGCAAAACCCACTTCCCCCTCCCCAGGGCAGGGGGAATGCTGCCTTACTGCTGATTTCAGGCCAGGGGCAGGAGCAGGAGAGACTCAAGCTTCCTTCTTCCCCTTGGGGTTCAGAGCAGCTCTGCTCAACTCCCC
>JAOEHY010003934.1:0-14140 GCA_025447955.1 Psilopsiagon aurifrons | reverse complement strand
CTGAGGCACCCAACCTTCTGCTCAGGCATCACAAGAATTAGCATGGCAGGTTCATTCTTATTCTTTTGGATCCTTCATCTAAACTAAGCTACATCTCTTTCCACTCCCAGAAGACCAGAAAGGGGAATATGATTTAAATATTTTGAAAACTCCAGCATTTGCTTCTTCAGATTGTTGAACTACTTTGTATCCATAAATCTAATTGCAACACAAAATTGCATGTTCTATCCAAGTAGCAATGACAGATAAAATAAACGAGCTAGTAGTCCACAACATTTATAATCTGATTCATTTGAATAATTTGTTAGTTGTTTAAGCTAAAAAATGATAACATAACCATGAGACTGCTAAAATATTTCTTTTTCAAGGAAAATGGTGGAAATTAACAGTACAATGGCTCGTGTCCTAAAAAACCTGTAAAAAACTGTCATCTGCCTTCTGTCTTCTAAGGACTTTAAAATAAATCATAAATATTTCCAAAGAACTTGATTTATTTCCATTCCTATCTAGGGAAGCATACAAGCATGTACCCATTGCAGTTTCCTCTCCAACCTGTTTATAATTCAAGATGTTTTGCTGAACGTTAATGCAAGAAGCAGAAATGCCAAACCTCTACACATTCAAAGAAGGAAATTTGAAATATCTCAAGGGAATTAGGAATTCCCATCTAAATCAATGGGAACTGGGCACAGGATTTATACATACAGCTCTAGCATGAAATTTAACCAAAACAATGGATGAATTCTGTGTGCTTTAATACATGTGATTTCATACAAAAACTATTTTATACAGGGAGAAACAAATCTGTCTAACTCTGTGTGAGGCAGTTACATTGCAAAAACAGTTGAAACATCAAGTTATGGTATATAACTGCATCCGCAGCTAAGTCTGCACTGGTTTATATCAGCTTACATGGTGTTGTTCGTATCTATGCCATAAGTACGCCATGAAGTTGGCCATCTGGAATGGGGAGATTTCCAGCCAGCTCGGTGCTTCAGTTGAACAGCAAATGTGCCAAGTAATAGGATGTATTTCAGAAGTGGAAAACGTGCCCAACCGTCTGCCTATTCCAGGCAGCAAGAAGAAATGAAACGTGACTGAGGCTCAGTTGCATTTGTGTGATCAGGACTGTATAGTGGCAGCACCTGCCTTCCTAAATCACTCAGTACAGGATTTCGGGATGAGGTAGATACTCTGAATTCTGAAGCACGCACTTCCCTCTGCAAATCACACTGCACCTGCATCACTATCGCATGGACCAACAGGAATGATAGCTGCCCACCACAGTATGAGTTCACTTGGTCCTATCAAAAGTGTAATGACTGTTTTGATTCTGTTGAGAAAGGAATTATGGCACTCTTTCATCCTTCAACTGGAGTAGCTGCCATTTTATTATTCTGAAGGAGGATTTTTAAACAGCTGATTTTGGGGAAATGCTAATTTCCTTTGACATATTTTTATGGACGTATTAAATATTGAGCTAATCTCGAAAGTTAGATCCGAAATTCATCTGTTGCCTTTCATGTATTTATCCAAATATTCACTCATTTTAACCTTTTTTAAAATATAACTAAAAAGTAAGACCTTGCCTTGGGTCTTAGGGGCATCCCTGTTTCTCTGTCCGAAGGGGTCTAGTGCTGCAGTCCCAGAGTTTTACAGTGACTTCATCTGTGCTTTATATGGTATACAAATTGCATGTACATTGGAAGTCATCCCTGCTACCACCTACACAAGTAACTTGTAGTGTCAGAAAGGACAATGAAAAAAAGTACAAGAGAAAGATGTCAATGTCATGAAGAATGGTAGAAAGGCAAAAGGCTGTAAGGCTCTGAAAATCTTCACTGGTGAACTAAGAATGTTGAATGAGATGTAATTGGAAAGAACCTGTGGGTCACTCCTTCTGTTGGGAAACGTTTCTGTTAGATGTGTTTGCTCCAATTGATAGATGGTTAGCACAGTGTTTAATTTGCTTTGCTGCTGATGCTGGACTCACAAGGGAACAGTTTCAATATTTGTTTGTTATTTTGATTTTAAAAAAGCTATAATGTTAAAAATTTCATGTTGCACTTACTTCTATCATCCTGCTACAGTTCTGAATGATAAAGCCACCTTTTTTTTTTTTATTTTAAGTAGAGGGTAAGAATTTAGTTTTATGCAATTAAAGCACAATTAAAAAATGGTAGGATTTTACTATTTTTATTAGAAGCCTTTTTGCTTGTGCTGAACTAATTTTAATATTGTTACTAAGCATATGAATGGTATTATTTATGAAGATACAATGTTTGGTATCTTCATCTATTACTGAGTTCTTTGAACATCCTTGTGCAATTGATAATATCCCTTTGTCACAGAGTGAGGGGTTGAAATAGCATAGAAAAGCAAAACTAAAACATGAGCATGTTCCCACTAAAAAAAAAGAGAATTTATGAAATTGCATCTCTGGGTAGGTATCCTGCAGGATCAGTATTTATGTCACATTAGTCAGATCTAGTATTACTTCTAGTCAATGTCTGTTTTGGCTACCTTTAAAACTTTCAAATGCTTCAGGAAGAAAACCAACAGGTTATAACAACTACACATGTCCATTGTATTTCAGAACATTGCAAGGAGGTCTGCTCTGCTTATTAAGTCTAAGAATTAGTGTGCAAACCTAAATGTTCAAGGCCAGGCTGGACAGAGACTTGGATGACATGGTTTTTAGTGTGTGGTTTTCCTCCCCATGCCAAGGGGGTTGGAACTAGATGACCTTAAGGTCCTTTCCAACCCTGACTATGGTTTGACCTTATTCAGCGCTGACTGTTAAGTGGGTTACCAATGACAACAAAGCAAAACATCTGAGGTAAAAGTGGCATTCCAAGTCCTGGTTTCACCTGTGGGGGTCACTACAAATGCTCTAGAATATCAATAAAGTTCATACATAAAATCTAAAGAGTAGAATATGTAAAGTTCAGTTGCTGTTCTCAGTAGGAGACAACAGTGGTATTTGAATAAACCATTTTACAGTGAAATAGTTTACCAACCAGACAGCTTCAAAATTCAATTGCCTCCAGTGTTTTGCAGCACTCATTTTCAGTGTGATACTTCATGAGCTTTATAACTACTGATGAAATGCACTAAACGTGGCATCCTCCAACAAAATCCAAGCATCTAGTTTTGAGGTAGAAGGTTTAAGTTAGCATGCTTACCTACTAATATTGGTATCCCTGATTCTTCATGCAACATTTTCTAATTTTAATGACAAATGTTGGAACATTAATTTGCAGGTGAAAATACAAACCTCCAATATGAAACAGTAGTGAACAGTAATTCTGCACACTCTTAGCCGAAACTAAAACCAATTTTTATGGCCAGTCTATCAAAGACTAACAGGTCCACAAAAAATAAAATGGTAAATTTACACAAGGATAGAAAAACACTGCCTCTGCTGTGGAGATGTTACCACTACAATGAAGAATTACTATCCTATTCTTTCCACCTGCTGCCTCACACTTCTTATTTGCACTTAATCAGTCTTAAGGGAACTCTTTGCATTCAGAAGCTTTTTCTTATCTCCTCAGTCTTCAAGCCATCACTGCTTGGAAAAGGGTAGCCCAAGAACAAAACGGAGTTAAAATACTGCACAAGCCAGTTGCCAGAATTACCTTTTGATAGGATGGAAGGTGGGTGAAGAAAACAGCTCAGAAAGTGTGTTGTTCACTGTTAAAAGCATAAACCCACCATTTGAAATAGCTTGTAAACAGAAATAGAAATGTTTTAATAAAGACATTGCACCCACAGTTCTGCACTTGCTATCTACATTCTAATTTCTACATGCTAGCAATACATGATAATTTATCAGAATGTGTAGATATAAACTAGAGGTGAAAGAACTTAAACTACTCCAATCCATTCCTTCATCTTGTTCTGTTCTGGTTACTGATTCATAGAATTGGAAATTTTAACTTTTTAATTTTTTTTCCCCTCTAAAAAAAAGAATAGAAACATTTTTAAGATTTGAAAACTTTGTGTCAGTCAGGATAACCATTTTTTCTTAAGCCCTGAAGGCAAGACTACTGCCCAGAGAACTCGGCTGAAAGTACAGCTCAGTAACACTAGTCAACCAGAGACAAATTCCAAGAATAATCTCACATATTTGAGCTGGTGTGGCAGGCCCAGCCATCCTGAATTTAAATGAAGCCAGTATAAGATAAAACATTTCTACTTGGTGTAGCCACTCCCTAACGACAAAAAATTAGAGGAATGAGGGTAGTTTGCTCAGTCTTATCTGCATCCCTTTCCTCTTTCTTGGAAGATTAAGAATATTTTAAATCCCCGTCAATGCCCATTTTGATGTAACTCAAAGTCATCTTCACCTGCAACCATCTGCTGTTCCAAAATCTTATGTGCTGACAAATCATTTCCTTAGCACCTTAAGGCACATGTAGAACATGGGAAAAAATATAGCTACTTTTCTAAAGGGTGTCCTGTTAAATACGTAAAGTCTTGTTTTCATATAGGCAACATGGCTTTTTCAGAATGACAGCCATTTAGTAGAGCATTAAATAAAGTGCAGAAGGAATATTTGGACTTCTGGATTATGCAACCTGAAAGACGAAACTACTGAACAGTTCAAAGACAGGTCTGAAAATTTGATTACTAATTAATTAATATTACTAGAAATCCAATTAATATTACTAGAGAAATAAGTGAAAATGAGCTTATTCACAGCAGATACTGGAATATCTGCATTGCTAGATTCAAAAGAATGAAGAGGAAGGTAAACTGAATTAAGAAAGACTTTAAAGTCATAAACACCATAGTACGGATTTGTAAAATTTTCTTAAAAAGAAAATTCATGCTGAGGATAATGCTCAAAAAATGCCGACATTCGCCATTACAGAACTGTCAAAAACTGAATGTAAATACTTTTACTCTACTATGCAGAAATGCCACAAAATATTGAGAGATTTATGGTAAGTTTTTGTCATTCTTAGTTAAGACTGATAATGATGTGGCCTTGATCCCAGAGAAATACAGAAGATGGCCCCCAATTGAAAAAAGGGCAACAGAATCATTTTTGGGAATGACCCTGACCCAAATTATAAAAATCCTTATTTATGGCCAAAAGACTTTGGAAAGTATGTAAAAAATGCTGTTTCAACAGTGAATCAAACACTACATATGCATATTTTATATATCTATTTTTCATCTATTATTAAGTTCTTTGAACATCCTTGTCCAATTGATAATATCCCTTTATTACAGAGTGAAGGGTTGAAATGACACAGAAAAGCTATAGAATAAGCAAAACTAAATTCACTATTGTATGTGCAAAACGTAGCTTCAAGCACAGACTTGCAATGGTACATATATCACTTTCTTCTGAACTTGCACATTCTTTCCTATTTTCTCTATCTTCATACGCAGTCTGGAATATTCTGTTTGGTTTAATCATTACAGGATGCAGGAAGGAAAGCAGAAAATAGCTGAGAGCACAGAAGAGCTTGTTTGATGTCAGTCTGGATCAGCAATCATAGGGCCCTCACCTCATCCACTGTTGCCTAAAGCACATTATAAACTCCCAGTATTACATGCACAGTTTGACCACTTCACGCAGCCTCTTTATCTTTCAAAATCTGCAGGTAAGGAGGGTGATAATCAAGTATTTGGTGTGTTTCTGTGTAACAGCTAGGTAAATACATCTAGCCTAAGAGAGTATGCAAGCTTACACATTGCTGTACCTCATGAAGGCCCCTCTCCTGCTGCACCTTGAGACAGTCTCTAAACAGCACAAGGATGGCTGACAAACTCCTAATCACACACCATTGCAGAGACCATCATACAGAGAAAAAGAGCAAGGCCAGATCCTGAGCAGAGAGAGAAAAGAACAGAGCATGTTATCCCTCACGTGCCAGTGCTGGCATGAAAACGAAGTCTGTCACACCGGCACATCTCACAGAAAACAAATAACTCGGTCTTGTCACCCTCTTCCCAGCAGATGGGATCTGTACACAATAAACAGACATCATCCTTTTGTAAGAAAAAATGTTACATGACAACACGGATACTAAATGCACTCCCAGGACCAGGCCTTTGAAAAGAGAAAAATCTTCAGGGATGCTCTTTCCATACTAAACACACATGCATATTGCAAACATATGTTCTGAGCTGTCTCACTTTTGTGGAGAAAATAACATTGAGCAAATGCAAAATCTAACTGATCTTGCTTTATATAAAAACTATTTACTACTTTTACTTCAGCACATTTTTCCGCTCCCAAGGAAGAGCTACCCTGGCAGGTTTACAGCCAATAACTAGAAAGCATATATTGAGTTTGTTTGATTAACAATAAAAGCAGCTGCAGAACAAGGCACAAGAGCAAAATCCTTCCTCCAGATGCAGCATCTGCTGCATATCTTCTGCTGTAAATCTTTGTGTCGCTTTGCGTATCTGAAGATCCATATTACACAATGCCAGCCAAATTTAAATGACAAAATACGATGCAAGCACTGTCATGTCTTATTAATAGAGAGTGTTTTACAGTCCTGAGTGGTTTGAAAATGCACATTTAAAGACACTGAGGCTCTCAAGATTTGCTCTAAAATCTCATGCAGGTTCTGCAAATGCAGGGCCCTTCACTCATGGCTGCTCCTGCTGCTGACAGGAAGGGACCAGCACTGTCACAAACACAGCGCCCAGAGAGAGAATAAACAAACAGGAAAAAGAAAAATTAATAACTCCCATGAGAAAAAGAAAAATTAATAACTCCCACATTTATCAACACAGAATTAGTTGATAATAGAGGATTTGGCACTCACCAAATCCTCCGCAGTTAGTATAGTTTTGGTACTGGGAAATGTGCCATATCACTCTACGTAGTGCAAGACTTCAAGCTCAGGCTAAAGCAGCCATTTTATGAGGTAAAGACAAAGAGCTAAACAAATAGACATCTCCTCCCCCCCCCCCTCCAGTGGGGGATGACTTTCTGTCAGCTCTGCACTCAGTCAAGATCATACAGCTCTCCAGAGATGTCCAGATAGCCATACCTTGACCTCCAGAGAGGAAGAGCTGCCCTGAAAGTCCTCCTACTCTTTAATCCCCACTTTGATACTAGCTGTGACGAGCAGGAGTGAAACATGTTTTACCATTGCTTTCCATAGTAGCTGCCACACCTTTACAGCAGCAGAGAGAGAACCATCCTCCTTGGGAATAAGATCTAAGAAATGCTGCATAATAATTGATGCAATTCAAACAATTCTGTACAGAAAGGTCAAAGGAAAGGGCTTTCAGATAAGTAAAAGCTCACTGATACAGAAACAATACGCAATTTTCACTCAATAGTGTCAGGCTAGGCACATTTACAAGAAGATTAAATACAATAACCAACAAGGATGGAATAAAGAAAATGACAACCCAGCAGATGTTAAAGAGCATTCTGTTTCTGCTATGAGCGAAGATAATATATCGTGTTAGGCTACAGAGCCACTCACAAAAGTTACACCAGCAAATGCATGATTACATAATGCAACTTCATCTGTTCCAGTTAAAACAGATGCATTTTTTTCCCAGTGTTTAGGGAATGTCATTCATGAGGCATCAGGATCCTTCAAGTATCACAATCCCTCCTCTGAAATCAATTGAGATTTCATAAGAAACTGCCCTGAACCACGTGACTTTTTCTTATGACACAACTCTGACAAAAACCTCAGTCAGCAATCTGAGTGTCAGGTTTTTCAGTTCTTGTCTAGTGAGGTTCCAGCTATACCATTAGATAGGGTAGCTGTTTTTTCTCAGTTACATGATGGTGGATGTTAATAGCCAGATGGAGCTCTCTGTGAAGACCTTGGTTCATTTATTCCAGGCAGGAATTGCTCACCCTCTGCCCACTCATTCTTACTTAGAGGCGAATGTGTACAACTTCACACAGAGCTTGTAAATCTGGCATATGCTATTTAATCAGAGCAAAATCAAGTTCCACATTAAATCCTGCATTAACAGAAAGTGATAGATGATTGGTTGTGTTTAGAATAAACCCAGATGTAAGTAACAGTTCTTGCAGTGGCATTTAACTTGCAATTGTGCCGAGCAGTTCCTGTTACTTCTTGCAAAAATTCAGTGACTACAAAAATATAAGACATTTATATTTCACAAATTCACCCAGAATACAGACCACCACAGTAATGTTATCTGTATCTACCTGTGGGAGCACCAGAAAAAATTCGGTTTACCCTGAAACTCATCTTCACACATAGAATACACTCATCTTTAAATGTTATACAGTCCTCCCTGCCTTACTTAACTTATATGATCTGCACAATTAAACTATGTAATTTTGCCCCTGCTAATTATATTCTAGTATATGATTTTAATATTGATCAGTTTTATTTCCACATTAAAAATGACTAAAAACCCAGGCTGAAGTTTGCAATTCAGTGAAGTTAGTGGGCCAGGGATGTGACCCAGGTCACACCTCACTAAGATGAGCTTAATGGGGAAGCTGCAGGTGGTACTGCTGGACCTCTGAAGAGTTTTTAGCACTAGCACAGCGTTCCTTGCTTGAACATTCCCAAAAGTGTTTTTGGTCTTCAAACTATTATCATTCAACCAGCTTTTTTTAGAATCTGATATGGGACAAATCCTTCACTCAAGACATTTACATGTGAAAATTCAACCTCAAATTTTTGATACTGAGTCATTTGTAAAGGAAAAGGAACTTATTTTTCTAGGCATCTCTATTTCTTAGAGATGTATGGTTCAACTATGGTTGAATGGATTTGCTATAACTCCAAGCTTTGAGTCAAATATATCAATTTTGACACCAAGAGAAACTGTATTTAAGTAAAAGCAGATTATTATATTGAAAGCAAGTAAGAATGAGTTTTATTATTAAATCTTGCACTTTCAGGAAAATAATGGGTAAAAACATCTTCACATAAACTACAATTAGTTTTTCTTGCAGAAATAATAAAACTAGCTCCTCACAATTTCTATGTACATTAGTTACATTACAAAGTTTAGCAGGCTGTTGCATTGTCAGTTTTTCACATGAGTAAATAATTTAATTAGATTCTAGGAACTGATGCTTTCCATATAAGATTGAGGATATTTAATAAGACTTCAATGAAAGAGTTCTATGATACTGCAATACTGCACTGGAAGTAAAAGCAAGTGCCTGTCTGGAAATTCAGAGCAGGAAATGTTAGATCTCAGATGAGTAACTTTGACAGTTTTGAAATTGAGAAAACCAGCACAAGGAGAAAGAAACAAGGAGAAAGAAATTGGCCAAGAGACATGGGGTGAGAAACGCAACTTGGAAAGGATGTTGAGATGATACTGGAAAAATGCTCAAATAAATAAACCAGGGATTGGGTGAGGGCCTTCTCATGCCTGTAAGTCAGAGGAACTGCCTTATTATTTCTGAAGTTCACAGTGATGCCCTGCTGATATAAATGTGGGGTGCTCTGAGATAGCTGGGAGCTACATCCAGCTTGTCAGAGTAAGTGATTAGCCAGTTTATTTGTCTTCATCTGCAGAGGCAGGGATCAGCTTGTGGTCAGAAGAATAATTCTGGTGGTGACAGCCCGTTGGACGCCTTTCACTTCTCTCCTCTGACATAATTAAACCTGGCCCCCTTCCCATAGTCCTACAATAGAGAAGCAGACATGAAAGCTGCTGCTAGGGCAGGCTGTCTCTACTGAAGTGACTTGGCAGGTCTGCTAACAAAAAGGCTCTAAAGCAGAGGGGCAGCTAGGAGTAAATGCATAGGGTTTTTCTGTGGGCAGGATCCTCCCTTCACTCACTCCTCTTTTCCTCCTAGAAGCCCCAGATGGAAAACTGTGCAAACTGGCAATGCAAGCATCGGCCTACAGAGGTCTTGTAACCCAGGGCAGCAGGTGGAGCGTGCACTGCTGCCGTGAAACATGCACAGCTAGATAGTGCAAAACCTGCACCAAATCTTCCATTCTCTGTCAGGGGAGTCACCTGAAGGTTAAAAAAGGATCAAGTTATTTCTTGGACATAACATCAGCTCATATATCCACCGTTTCTTTGCTGTTGCTAGCTCATTTTTCAAAAACATCAAGCCTATCTCCCCTGTTCTTCAAATGGTCTCTTTAGAGAAGTTTCAAGATACAAAATGAGCATAAGCATTGTTGGCTGCCTCTCTGTCTTCTCCCTTTTGTGCCTCATACTAATATTCCCCAAGTAGTAGAACACTTTTTCCACAACTTTATATATGATATGAAGACTGTTGTAGAATTTTAAAATAGGGTAAGACATTTTCATAATAGTTACTGAGCAAAAGATTTCTCCAAAGATTCAGATTGGCATGTTTGGATAGGATTAAATTTATCCAGAGAATTAAATTTGCATCAAATGAACATAAAAAAATACATAGCATAATCTAGGACTACTCCCTGTGGTTTTGCATGACTAGCATATTTACTGAGATGTCCTTCAGTAATTCTTATTTTGTCATTATTATTCAACATCATGAAGAGTCTTGCAGTCTTATGAGCTGGAGTTTTAAGTTGACTTTATGGGATCCAAAAGCTATAAGAAAAAGAGTTTATAGATTTCAGCAGCAATTTAGATAATACAGGATCATGCTTTATGAATTTAAATAAAATTGGTGGGTGATAGAGATGTAGCTTTTCATATAGTTTCATATTGCAAACAGTTTTTAAGCTCCCCTGATTTTAAAACATGAGACCACAGGCAACTTGCAAAACTGAGATCCAAAACAACCACAGGCTGAGGTGAGAGTTTTATAGAAAAGAACATTCATTGTAAATTTTTTTTCTTATTACTCACATATATGATTATCCCTGATACCAAGACACTTTTCCTTGTAGCCTATATAGAGAATCATGAAGATCACTTGCCTACCAGGAGAGCATAAGTCAAGATTCTGAACTTCTTAGGTACACATTACACAGATTATCCTCTAATTCACAGAAATCTCACAGGCTTAAGAAGCATGTACTTTCACTCTAAATTGTGTCAAAGAATACAAAACCAAGCAAAACCAACCAGCCTCAACTGGAGCTGTCAAGATACACAAATCCATCCAAATTGAGGTAGTTAAAGCCCAAGTTTCTGGAGATTTTTCAGTCACCTATTTTACTAAATTGTATGAAGAAATGCAAAGTGTGTTTCACAGGAATCTTCTGAAACCCACATGGTTTATCTTCGCTGATATGTTGTTTTCCCTGTTAAAACTCCTTATACCCACTCAGAATCAGGTAAAATTAGCTTTTCTGAACTGTTGTGACAGACCTGCTACAGCAGAGTATGATCATTGACATCCATGACGTTAATCTGTCTACTTGTCACTAATAAGGTTCTACCAAGTCTCTCCTAGCTCTCCTCACATCTTTTCCCCAGCGGTAATGAATGCTCACCTTTTCCCACTGGCGATCATTGTTGAGTACTATCACCACCAGCCTGGGGTGTGCCTGATAACCATCTGCCGTGAAGGACAAATCTTTACCTTCCCAAGTCACATTCATCATAAACCTACAAGGCAAGGAAAAAAAGTTCATTGAAAAATTAATGAGCAGTGAAGCCATTAATGATCAAGTTAGTTCAGTACCAGAACCACTGATGAAATACATGCACCAAATGCTGGTAACACTGTGAAGAGCCTACATCTGCAGCGTGGCAAGCTAGAGCATTCCAAGGCAGTCCACAGCAGAAGATAAAGCAGAATATTGTTTATATATGATTTTTAATGCAGACATCATTTTTAAAACAGCTTCCATTGCATCAGCTCTGTATGTAACATTATACTATTGCCTCATTATGAGTAAGTGCTTGTGAGGTAGATGCTTCAAGTCTGGCTTCACTTGTTTAAACCTCCATGAATCCTGTCAGCCCTTCCTGACACCGTAGCTATACACAGCTTGGACACTTGGATAAATTCCATGAAAACCTTCAGCCAAAAGCAGACATGAAAACTTTGGTAATATTTCAGTTCAGTAATTTCAAATATTAAAAAAAAAAAAAAAAATTAAAATAATGTTTGGATTGAGGTTAATTTTCCATAGTTTTCAAAAGCTATATAAACTATTTAGCACATTGAATAGAAAAGGAAATAGAGAGACGTAGAATAAAATATACAAGAAGAAGAAGGATTTTAAAAATTTTGTAGAGAATAATAGAATGGTTTGGGTTAGAAAGGACCTTAAGATCATCCAGTTCCAACTCCGGTGCCATGGGCACAGGTGCCTCACACTAGACCATGCTGGCCAAGGCTCTGTCTAACCTGTCCTTGAACACTGCCAGGGATGGAGCAGAATGTCAGTCTGATCCTACAGTTCCTGCCTTTACACTTACCTCTTTGGGAACTGAATCAATAAAACTGTGTATTTATCACAGGCTCTTTGTTCAACTACAAAGGAGAACATTCATGCATCTGAAAATTTGGGATGAATTTATATTAACAGAAGGAAATTACTCTCTGCTACAACAAGAGGTACCTCTCCTAAGATGTGCCATAGTACTCTTGCTTGCCTCCTCTGTTCTCCCCTGCATATTCCAAGGACAGAGTCTGATTACTTATAAGCAATCCTGCCATAAGCAGTGATCAGATAATCTCTACCAGGTCATTGCTCTGCCCTGGACTGTGCCATTGAGGGACACTTAGGAACTCTAGCCCCACAACTACCAGCCATGGGCCAGAAGACTTAGCAAATGGACAGTGCAGTAGACCTGATCTACCCTGAGGTAAGGGTTTCAGTGCTCCACTCATTACCTTAGAGAAATCCTTTAAATCTACAAAGTCTCATAGCTTTTCTAAACATAGATTTACCCCTGAAGGTCTTAAAATCTTTAATCATTAGAATTTATACCAATTCTAATACAGTCTATCTAGTTTCTCCATTTTCTTATTAATATGCATAGGCTTTCAATTATATCTCTGGGTTTTCATTCATCATTGAATCATGTACTCTCTTTTCTAAAGCATTCTCCTTTTGTTGATTTGGAAATACTGTCATCGAGTCCATTGAACAAATTTAACCATCCACAAAAATTTCCACAGACTTATAACATAAATCTCTATTTACATTTATGTTCCACACAGATTCAGTGTTTCCCAATGAGAACAGATTGTTTCCACCATTCCAGGGTCAGAAAGAGCGATGAAAACCTGCAGGTTCTTTTAAAAGCACAAATACAAGGAACTTACTGCCAAGAGTCTGAACTACCGCAACACAGTAGTTGAGCTCCCCATACTGTGATATTGAAATATCTACCATTTTATGCATTACCTGAAAGAAAATCAGGCATGAGAGGGAAGAGAGTAAAAAAGCTTGTATTGACATTGGTGTTCTTTGGTCATGTTGGAAAGAAACAACCCCAGACTACCAATGTAAGCCTGACAGGGCTATCAGTGGGTGAGGGGTAAAGATGCAATTCAGAGTCTTGGAGATCCTGTGGCACATCAAGAAGATACTGTGCCCTTCACCCCATATCCATGGCCTGGAGTTACTTACATTGAATTCTCAGTGTTCTTAATTGAAAGAAATCCAGTCCAACCTTTCACCTAGCTGCTTTCCTTCAGGAATTCAAGAAAAACCCATAACATTCCATCCTGCAGACAGATGTGTTTAAAGGATGATAAAGTTACTTTAACTGTTCACACATTGCTCTACACCATTTTGCCCACAATAAACTGTTATTGGCTTACATGTTTGTTTTGGAGTTTTGTTTTGGGTGTTTTGGGTTTGTTTTTTGGGTTTTGTTTTTGGTTTTGTTTTGATTTTGATTGTTTGGTTTTAAGTTTGTTGTTTGGGTTTTTTGGTAACAGCAGTAGTAGCGTGGTCTCCTGGTAGATCTGACAGACCAAATTCTTCAGCTCCATATTCAAAGAGGAAGGTTTCATATTGACATAGCTACCTGAAAATCCCAATAGCGAAGCACACTAAATTAAATTATACAGACCCAGAAGCGATAATGGCATGGTATCATAACAGTTAATAATTAAATGTGCACTGCCCTAAACAGTCACATTAACATCATCCAGCACCCGTTTGACAGCAATTTGTAACTTCACTCCTTGTAATAATTCACAGCTTGTGACAGACTGTTGGTGTGAAAATTTTCCCCTTGGCAGAATTCAGCTTTTCAGTTGAACTAATTTCCCAAATATTAAATTTTT
>JAOEHY010003933.1:0-17175 GCA_025447955.1 Psilopsiagon aurifrons | reverse complement strand
AGCAGTCATTAGGGGATACTGGTTTATTTGGGTTTTTTCAATCAACTTTTCAAAATTGGTAATGTTTGTTAATGGAAGAAAGTCAAAGCAGAAGAAGGAAATCCATCTGGGAGCTAATGGGGGGAGGAGGGGGAACCTGTGATTGCTAGTTCTTGGTATGCTATTAACTATTCATCACAAGTGTGCTAACAGTCTGTCTGCCTCATTCAGAGTAGATTTTGTGATAAAGGGGGTGTCCAGAGAAGATCCAAAGATAATGGTAAAAATAAAGACCATTTTATTCCAGCTAATTGCATAGTATAGGAAACTGGGTTGTAAGCATATCTAGGAATATTTTAGTGAGACAAATGCATATTTTTTAACTGCCGTGTCTAGCTTTGCTGCTAGATACGTCAGAGGAAGAGATAAGAGCTGTCTTTTGAATATGCTTTAATTGAAAGCCTATGGGTTAGCTTGCAGTCATCACTCAGATTAAGTGGCAGTTGAATGTGTGTCCCCAAATGATCATCCACACCAATGCTGAATTCAGTCTAATGGGATGATTTTCACATAGTGAGGACTTGAGAACTGGTGTGTTTTCTCTGTATTATATTCTGCTTTAACTGCTACATTCCTGTCAAGTGAGTGTTGAGCAGTTAAAACCAAAGCTTCTTGGTTTGAAATTCTGAGTGTCATGGTAGATTTACGGTTTGCTACATGTCTTACCAAAAGGTTATATCTAGGGCATGATGTCCATCTATAATAATACAGAAATACAGACACTGGGATTTCTTCACAGCTGCAATAACATTACTGCAAGATGTAATGTGTGGGACCACTCACGTCAGCTCCATAGATCATAGATAGTCCCTGGAACAGGATGCTAGGTCAGATTCCCGATCCTGTGCCCTTAGATCTGAGTGTGTTCAAACTTCCAGAAACTTCCCCCTGGGGAGAGGGAGGGTGAAAAATAAACCTCAAGAGACTCCTTTCCTCTTTAGTTCTATCACCTTCATCACTAAACCTTTCCTGGGAGAGCTGAGTGCTGTGTCCCTGTCATCTTCTTTCTCTGTGGCTCAGCTTTGCACTGCTTTCTGAAAACTCTGTGCATTCACTTACCAGTCTAGTTTCATCAATTCTCTACCATCCCATGCGTGATTACAGTAACGATGAGTTCAGGAGAAGCTCACTTAATAGGCTTTTGTTTCTAATTGATGATTCATTTGTTCTGCAAATCAAAAATCCTAGAATCTCACTTCAAATAACTTTTGTTCCCTGTTGGTTTTTAGATAAAGAGCAGGGTTATATTATGGGAAAAAGTCACAGGGAAGAAAGATTGCAGTTTTCCATTGTGTGTAGAACTATTTTGCACAGCTTATAGAGAAGTGACATAGGATGACAGGAGCTGAGTACCAAGGCCAGTCAAAATGTCTGAACTTCTTTAAACTTCTAAGTGCCGGAAAGTCTGGCTGTAAAACAAACATGCGCTGCTCCATCAGGTCATTCGATAGGATCCCGTGCTGCTAATTTTGCTTTAAAATGCCTCTGACTGATGTGACTTCTGTTAAATCTGCTTCCGAAAGGTCAGGCTGACATCCATCTCTGAAGTGTTGTATAATGGGATTTTGTAAATTCTGGACTGTGCAAAATATTTCTGGATGGTGAGAAAATGCCTCTTCTTACATCTTAAAATATGGGCTGAATCCTAGACTGGATACATGGATAGAGGTTTTCCATAAGTTAATGGGCCTTACATGTTTGTTACTTACAGCAAAATGTAATCTTCATTTGGAAGTGCCTGAAATAAAAGGTTGTGAAGCACAGTGCTAAGAAACACAGGATGAAGCCCCCCCCAAAGAGTGAAGAGGGGAAAGACATTGCACTCAGCTCCCTTCACGGTCTTAAATTGGTCATTGTATACATTCTGCCACTTTGGCTGTCTGAGTTTGATAGTTTTGAGGTTTCCTACTTAGCTGCTCCCCCACACCAGCCATCCTTTCGTGTCTTCCCCAGTTTCCCCTTGGTGCAATTTGGTTTCTCCAAGCTGGCCAGCAGGGCCGTGTGGGAGCTTTGTTAAATCCTGGCACAAATAACCTTTGCAGTCAGCCCTTTGCCTAGCGGGAATGAACTCATCACGGGGGTCCCAACACCATCAAGTTTCAAGTAAAACTGGCAGCATGAATCCAGACTTGGATGTGGCCTGGACTTATTTCTCATGAGCATGAAACATGATTAATTTTATGCATGTTATAAAATACCAACCTTTGTCTAGAGCCTGATGTATTTAATGGCTTGGAGAATGAAGACAATGCCAGCTACATCTGCTTCCCTTAGCCACATAGCAGATCTGTAATGTTCCAATATAAGCATAGACAGGTATATGTGGAAAATATGTTCTAAATCTCTGCTGAGGAAGTAGCAGTGCCGAAAAGTTAAAGGAAAGATCCTTTTAGCATAGGCAGTTCTAATCAAAACCATCCAAAGTACCCAAAATAAACATTATTGAATTAATTTAACTTTTACCTGAGCATTGGCAAGCTTCCACAGTCCTGTCCTGAGCCCCACTATGAATGGCTTTTGAATCTGGGAAGAAGAATGTGATGAAGTGGTGTTTGGATTGGCAATGACAGCACATGTTCAGCTGTGTAAGAGCAGAGCTGAAACTATGAGCAACATAGTACTTGGTTCTCCTTGCACCCAGTATGTGGAAAGATATGGAGGAAATGTTGCTGAGGTTCTGGGAAGCTTCTGCATGGGACTTGGAAGGGTGACACTTTCTGGTAGACAAAAAGCAGAAATATCAGCAAGTTCTAAGGCATTAAATCATCTTGGTTGGGATGAATCAAGATTTATGATGTGGATTCATCTCTGCTCGGTGTATCTATGGGAACCAAGTGGAGCACGTTCCTCAGCTAGTAGAGGGTGTCACTGCACAGACCAACAGACAGATAGGTCCAGTCTTGCACTTTTCACCTCTCTGCCTGAGAATAAAGTGCATGTCATTCCAGAGCTTACCAATGAGTCTGTTTGTGTGTGCATCAGCCCCCTTTCAAGCAGCGTAATCAGTCTGGGACAGACTCCAACAGTTGCTCCTCCTTTCTGTGATAAACCACTACAAGGTTGACTATCCCTTCCTGTTGCTCCTTGGCAGTAACAGCCAAGTTACAGGAGCTATTGTGTGACTTAAGTTTTAAAACTCCTTTCTGCAGGCAGGAAGGCATCTGTGATTGTCTCTGACCTGAGGATATTGCTTCAGTCACTTTTTAGGAGGTCTTGGGAAATTGGGCTGGAATTCCAAATGTTTGTTGGAAGCAGAGTGATGGATGGTGAGGTTACTGAGGACAAAGATTGCTGCACCAGGGAGCAGCTGAGAACCTAAAGGTTAAATAACCACTGGCTGTAGAAGACCAAGAGTGAAATCCCAACAGCTATATAGTATGCCATCTTTCATAAGACTATTGTGCAAACCAAACCACTTTCACAGCAGGGTATTCTAGACTGCATTCTTCACTGGCAGTCATGTCTGAGTGTGCTCTGGCTCCCGTTGCCCTATGGAGGACAGGCTGACGATGCTTTACACCCTCACCTGAAAGGGAGTGATCCTTTTCTTACCATGGACACTGAACTATGCATTATACTCCTGAAAGTGATGTGAAAGAATCATGCTGTTGCCTCAGAGACTAAAATGTTCACACTGGACTATTTGCTGTGACACTTTTGCAGTCCAGCTATAGGCAACTTGCTGATATGGACTGAACAGTTTTATTAGAAGTCCCGCTTAAACCTTTTTGATGGTTTAAGATTTTTTTGTTTTCCTAAAAGGATTATTGTGATTGTGTGGTTTGTCCTGCTTTAAATCTGGCCAAGGAGTAATGTAGGTGGAAAGGTCCAGCAAATATATTCTGATTTTATTCCAAACTAGTCGAGAGTGAAAGATCTGCCACAGGGAATGAGCAGCATGCTGTGTCTGGTCAGGGTGCTGGACTAAATGCCTCACACAGGGGAAAGATGATTCCAAAGCAACATTTAATTGTCACAATGCTCAAACTTCTGGGAAACTCGAACTTAAAATCCCTCTGTTGCAACCAACTCCCATGCCACTCCAGAGTGGGGTCATCCCTGCTCTTGCATATCTAAAGGTCTTGTGATTTGACAGTTTGGGGTATAAACCAGCACAAAATACGATTCATGGCTTGGTGCCTGTGACAATTTGATGTGCAGATGGTAGCTTTGAATTTCATTGCTTCTGTGAGTATTAAAAACATTGATAAAATCATTTTGTTAATATAACATTAGATGCTGTCGATATCTGATGCTGGAGCATTTACAAAAGAGTTGGATGCTCAGTAGGATGCTGAGAGTGACTACATCAAAGTGTTGCTTCTGAAGAAAATATTGATCAGCTTTCCAAGGCTGCAGACAGTCCATGCCAGCTATGGCCTTATTCCCTCCTTCCCGGATTTAGAGCAAACCTCAACGTGCCACAGGAGGATTGGTTCTAAGGAACTCAGTTTGGCTGTGGCACAATGTGCTGGAGCAGACAGCACACCCTGAGCTTTGTCATCTGCTCACTGGCTGCCCAAGAGCCCTGCCGCCATCTGCCTCCAGCCAAGGAAACATGCAGAGGGAACCAAGGCTCTGCACAGAGCCAGCAGCCCCAAAATGCTGAGCTCTGCATCCCTGAAAAGCATCTCCTTTTAAAATCAGCTGGGGAAAGTCACTGGGAGGAAGAGAGTGCCTGAGTGAGCAACCGAGCACACTTACCAGAGGTGGTTCATGCAAGTGAACTACTCGGAAAGAAAACAGCCATGAGTAATGTTTTGCTTTGGAAAGATTCAGAGCCTTACTATGCACAAGGCTTAGGTAAACCTCCACAGTGATGTTAGTAACGAAGCTCCTGTTACACATTATAGATGTCACTTTGGTCTATGAATTTTGTATAATGGCTCTCTGTTGGCTGTCAAAGGCTGAATTGATTGCCCTATCACAGGACAGTGGTATTGGTATCCCAGTACTGAGTTGGTGGCATTTTAGAAATAGCTAGGCAGGTCAGATGGATTCATGGCTATTGTCCAGCTGTACCTTGGGGTGTTAGATGCAGCATCTGTCTGTCTGGCTTAACCTCGCCTGGCACTAACTCAGTCCCTAGTGACTGCAAGCTCCTGTGACACTTCCATTTTGGCTTGCATTTTCTGTATAGCAAAGCTGTGTAGATGCTGTCAGATTCTGAAAGTAGCATAGGTTTATTAGTACTCCCTCACTCAGCCTCACACTGAAAAAGGTTTTTTCAGACAGAAGGGGGGTCCTTCCAGACTAAAACCAGGTGTAACACAAAGGCCTCTAACTTTGGTACATCTATGTTGCTCTAATTATAGCTAAGCACTATATTTTACTATCTGCTGGCAGTTCTCTTACAAATTGCAAGAAAAGCTCACTTAATTCAGAAGCTTGTCATCCAAAGTTTAGTCTGAAAGCTCTTTATTTGGAAACAAATGTTTTCAGATGCTTTCCTGAAGCAAAGCACTAGCTTTGATTAAAAACAAATAAATAGCTGAAACAATTGAATGAATTCTGGTTTGTTGCTAGTTCGTGCCATGATGTTCCGTTCCTCTTCCAGACACCAGCAGAAGTAAACCAAGCGCACATCTCAGTGTTCATATTGGCACTCGAGGCTTGTAAGGGCCTGGGAGCAGGGTACCTGGAGATGGCTGGGGTGAGCTGGCAGAGCTAAGGCTTCTCTAAGCATGCACAGCTTCAACTAAGCAAACCCTAAAGCAATGCCCAGCTTCCATGCCCATGCACTGAGAGGAGGTACCAGGCTGTAAAACATCCTGGTCTGCCTTTAGGCTTGCGCTCATGGCTGTAAAATAGTATCTTCTTTCCTAAAAAACAAGGAAAAAGTGTTTTTTTTGACTCCTATTCTGAGGGCTTCTGGTTCCCAGTGAGCTGACAAGACCATGTAACCATGTAACTTTTTGTGGAAGAAAAGGGAAAAGTTTCAGCCTATGATTTTTGCTCAGTGTAAAATGAAAGACATTCATGTGTGAAGAGCAGACGTATGATATGTAAATCACAAAATCAGAGACCATGTAGGGCAGCCTGGATTTGTTGTTGCTTTGGAGCCGGGAGGAGATTTCAGTAGCTGAGAGAACAGATGACCATCACTCCCAGAAGGAATCTATGTTACTAGTTTTGTCCACGAGACAGAAATGGCAGCCAAGCCGCAGCAGAGGGTAGGGGATGCAGGCAGGAGTGGATTGAAGGTCATAGAGACAGCCTGGCAAAGGTAAGGTCCATTTTACGGAGGTTCATGGAAGTGGAAATTCTAATATCACAGCTAACCCATTAGCTGTTCTTCTTACTTAGGATGGGTCTTGGTGTTGTAGCATTATAAAGTGTTATAAAGGGCTCAGGAAACATTTCATATGTGAGTGCCATGGCTGCACGCTGCAGCAGGGGACAGAGTGGCAGTCCAAGGCGTACATGTTTCTTTAATTGGGTACAAATGTCTTGCATAGGAATATTAATCTGTCTTTAGCTGTCAAGAAAATTTGAATAGGCAGGTGTCCATTTCAGAATGTTACGTATTTTTAGGTTAACAAATATTCACAAATAGCAGCATACAAGTTTTAAAGCACACTTTAATAAGACACTTAGCCAAACACCATCCATTGGTAAGTTGGGTCCTGACAAACTGTAAGAGTTGCCAGTGTCTCCAGCCCTACTTGTTGTGAGATGCAAGGAATTTTACTGAATTTGGTTTTGAGTACTCTGAAAGCAAGTACCAATGAGTATTCATGGTCTTCATTCCTCCTCCTTCTCTCTTTCTCCTTCTTCCTGAAATCAAACTGAGTCAAAAGGTCTTCTAGGTATTTTGTACCTGTGTTAATGTTTATAGGAAGCTGAGCAGGCTTCAACATTGCCCACATACTGGGTAAGCATTAGAGTCTTGGCTAGTGTTATGTATTTTATTGCTGCCCTCTAAGACCCCTTAAATGCCCCAATTTTCTGAGGCCCTTGTGCCTCAAGGCTCCTACCAATGCTGAAAGAACATGTGTACTGCTTTGTACTTCTGAGAAGCATGTTATTTATTCCGGCACCCATTTCTATAGTGGCAGATATCAACATGAGCTAATTTGTTTAACATGTTCTAGAAATCCAAGGTAGCTGGTGACCTAGCTGTCTGGCTACCATCTACTTCATCCTTGGACAGGCAATAAAGGCTGTTATAGCAATATGTTAGTGTCATGGTTTAAGCCCACGTGGGTACCCATGGGTTACCATGATTCAGCCCATGGTAAGCTGAACCCAGGACAGTGAGAAAGTGAGATGGCTGTACACAGCCAGGCTCCATGTTTTGACCTTCATCTTGGAGGAGAAGATGGGAATGGAGTGCCTCAGGCTGCTCAAGTGTTCCCAGCCAGGTGCTGCCCATATTGGTTCTAGAGGATCTGCAGAAGAGAGAAGGGGAGAAAAAAGACCCACATCTAACATCTGTTTCCACCCATCTGGGTATACAGGTTGATAAGGCAGTGGCTTCCTCCAAAAGCATATATTGGCCACCTCATCTTCTGTGAAATGAAGAGACCTGGGGCTTAGTAGCCAGATACATTTCTTGAGAAGATGCTAGACCTAGTGGCAGTTTTAGGCGTGCTTTTTGCAGTCAACCTTACTTTATGCATTGAATTGCATACATGGTTGCAAGTGTGCAATAAAATTAATTATCAGTCTTTCTTTGTCTCACCACCACCACTGTTGCTGGAGACAGAGCCTTCTGTATCTAGGTGTATTGGATGGACATGTAGAAGTAGTTGTGTGTGAAGTAGTGTGGGATCATATGGAAGGCAAATAGTGATACCCTCTGAAAAAACAGCCTCCCAGTGAATGGTTTTGGACTGTCTTAAAGGTCCCTGTGACTGTACTGAGCAAAGGAAATGTCTCCAAGACATTTTTCATCCAGCTCCTGATAAGATATCATGCTGCGTGCTCTGTTCAAAAGGCTAATATTTTCTCCCAAGTCAGCTTTTGCAGAGGAAAATAGTTTCTTCCATTTTTGTCTTGGAGCTGCTCAGATGGAAGGAATGAGATTTTGGCAAGTCAGGAGAAAAGGGTGGGGTGTCGTGAAGAGGAGGAGTGCTAAAATGGAAAATTTGACTCCCTTGAACTATTATCACTTGGATATGATATAACTCAATAAATTCCTTCTGTTTTCATAATGCTGGGAATTGTTATAGTTCTTTCTGTGAAGGAAAGAATTGTAAACCAGTTCCCTGGAAAGCCCAGGCAGGTCTTCACAGTAAATGTAAGCAAATCATGTCTTTGGCTGTTAAATTCTGACTTTTGTTTGAGGAGGAAAAAAGGGTCACCCATGAGGCTTCTTAGCTTTCCATGCTGGAAGAAGGAATTCTTCAGTGGGCCTGATTTTCCTAAAGCATCATCTAAAGTAGAAACAAATAGTTCTGTCTGTTGTTATACTGACCATTAATGATTATAATGACCGTTACCCTTGCTCTCTTGATCATAGCTGCCTTTGTCACTGTAAATGTGTGGAAGTGTAAGAAAGAAACTGCAATCCCCATCTTTGCAGGAGACGTGTGTGTTTGCAGTGACAGCAGAAGAGAGCCACGCCTGGTGAAAATGGTTATGGGGCATGTGCATAGCAGGAGCTGAGCAGGAGAAGTCTGATCTGTAGAAAAGTCCACTTCTGCGGGCATTTTTCCCTCCTACGGGTTTGGGGTCAGCTGGCCAGAAGGCAGCGGGACCAAGCTGTCAGAGCACAGTCTTGCTCTTCAGCTTCAGGGACTCCTCTGGTTTCATCAACAGCATCTTGTGCTGACTACCTCCCTTATTAGTTCTTCCCACTGGGATTTCTGAGACAGCTGCTTACACCAAGCTCAAAACAATACAAAAGACACTAGGCTCAGTGACAGAATGAGTACTGTGTGTTTCCTCAGCAGCCAAGAGTCTACAGAGCAATTCTTCATTCCTTGATATATAATTATTTTTCATTCTTTTAAAATGCAGCAAAATTCAAATCTTCAGGCCAGGAGAATTTTGTAATTAAGAAGTTTTGAAGTGGAGTAGAAATGAGAATCCAGGGAGCACAAGCATCTCAGTGCAAGCTCCCTAATAAAGACCATATGGGCAAATGGTAAACTGGTCTAAGACATAAGACTTTGTAGCACTTGAACGTGGCCAAGCTCTATGCATTCTCATAAAATGTTTTTAATGGGACTGTTATAGCTGGGTGTTGGGGGGAAATAGGGAGTAAGAAGATTTAGTTTTGGCCAATAGTTCCTGCTCAGTGCAGAAGAAAATACAGCTTCTTCTTGTTCTTTGGTTAGCACTTGGAGCTTACCCATGGTGGAGCAAGAGTGGTTCTCACTCTCAATATGTAGAAGTAGTGCCAACAGTCTCTGTTGCTGCTTCTGGCTTCTTCTGTATTGACATCTGTCTCCTTAAATCAGACACATGCTGAGAGTCCCAAGCAGCAGTTGCTCACGCAGCCTATTACGCAAAATGCAGCAGCAGAGCTGTAAACAACACGAGGGAGGGAATTACTGCAGGCAGCCTTCAGCGTGAGCCAACCTGCAGTCACATGTGCATGCAAACAAGACACCGTGGAGGGGTTCAGTCAACACTCCCATCTACAGTGCTTATCTTTGCATCGTGTTTATACACAGTCTATAAATGGCATGAAAGGAAGAAGCTTACTTTCACTTGTGTCGTTGTGTCATGGAGGGTACAGTGGGTGCAGTAGAGAAAAGTAACCAGCTGGGTCTCTGACTCTGGGAACTGGCAAAGGAGATGTGCTTTTCTGCTAATGAAGTGAGGCTTCTGGAATCGTAGAAGCCAAGGAAGAGCTGGAGGAGACACTGTCTCCTCTGGGGACTGGAGGAGCACATTGCAACTTCGGCTTGCAACCTCAGAGTTTGCTCCTTAGCGGCAAACTTTGGTAGCAGTGAGTTAACGTTATCCCACAGTGTCTCGTTACCTTCTGAAACAGCCCATTCAGCAAATGTCTTGCCTCTGGAGGGGTGGAAGAGTTAGGTCTTCCAAAATCAGATCTCTGGAAAACCAAAGATAGAAAACCTATAGCACATGTCCAGTATTTTGAAGTCTACCACTGCACTTCCCTCAAAGCCAGCAATAACTTTCTGGCTGCACTCACTAGACTAGTTTGTAGCTGTTGTATGAGAAGAGAGCTGTGCTTATAAGGAAGCACAGTTCAGATCCGATAGGAAAAGATGTGGCTGCGCCATGTTTCTGTGCCAGATGGGAGAACCCTGCTGTTTCACCTGGCCATGTATGAACAAACAGTCCTGATGTCTATGAAGGAGCCTCAACATGCCTCCTTGCTGCGGAGGGGAGAGGTGGTGGTGGCAGCTCTCAGAAGACTTCTTGCCATGGGGAAATGGTCACAGCAAAACAGGAAATGAGGGTATGTGGCTAGGATACTGCTGCAGTTAGAAATTGCAGTGCTTTACCTGCTTGTCCTTTGACATCAAATGGAGATTATAGTTGTCTCATGAAGCATTCAGTGTGTGTCACTTGTAACTCACCAACCAGGAGGAATCACAGTCCTGCACTGTATCCTGAAGCCTTGGCCATTTTATTCCAGCATGGCTACAGAAACCAAAACCATGGGAGAGGTATGTCCCTCCTCCATCATCTATTGCTTCCAGTTATCCTCCCATTGACCTAGACCTTCATTTAAGCTGTTCACAAGTGATATGCTGATGGTGTTTTCTTGATGTCTTCTACTAGAAGCCCAAGTGATGGCACATCTTTTTTTTTTAAGTAACCCAAATGAGCAGTTTTCCTAGGCATCTGGTCCCTGCTGTGCTCTGACCTACTGAGCCATGGCCCTTGTCCATCTGGGAGCCTCAATGGCCTTACTACTCAGGATGTGAATGTCCAGGAAATTCCTCATCTCTCATAATCTGTATCCCTGACTTGATCATCTCGCCCATTCTGTCCTCTTCACTCATCTGCTCTCCCAAATGCTGTCTTGTACTTTGATCTCATGTCCTTTTCAGAAAACATCCATATATCTACTTTATTTGTTTTTTAATGAGTTGAGTAACTTCTGGGGGTTTTGTCAGGCTTAGATCATCGTTTTCGAAATAAAATGGAGCACTGTGCTTTGTTTGTTTGTTCCACTTCCTGCCAAGAGTGAGATCTGAAGTGGCACAGGTTGGGTGTAGGTCAGGTACAAGGTTCTTCATGTCCCCTTGAGGTACCAGCTCACATGCAAAACTGGCAGGATTAATGTTAGCAGTGCAGTTAATGCATGTATCAGGTAATCAGACTGATTTGTGTTGAGCAGATGCCTGTTTAGAGAGCTATGCTCTAGATTTTTTGTTAAAACTCTGAAGTTAACTGCTCACATCAACTTTCCTCCACCAAAAAGAGAGCATGTGACAGGCTTGGGAAGGGGTGTCAAGCCATTAGGACTGCAGTTTGATCTCAGAATGGTCTATTCAAATCTAACAATCTGAAAGAAAGCTCTTCTCTCTTTTGGGGAGAGAGAAGCTGCATGTATATGTGGCTCAAATACCACAAAAGCAAATTACTGGGCATGCACCTCTCATTCCTATTGCCCTAGAAGCTTAAAGAAGTTTTCAGAACTGTGTGGATAACTAATTTTCAGAGCTGTTAGAAAAGCATTTCTGAATATCACAAAACCAGGACTTTATTCTAGTTGCAAGAAAATTGCATCACATAAGCCAAAAAATTGGCTCGTTTTCCACTAAGTCTGAGTAAAACCCTTCAATTCTCTATCCCTGTTCCCCTGGACGTTACGTAGTAGTTGGGTAGGCTTCATATACTAGTCTGTGTGCAAGGATAAAAAGCAATGATTAACTGAACTCTTGTTCTGAAAACCCTCATTTTTGTAGAGAAGTGTGAGAGATTGTAAGTTTAGAAGTGTGAAGATTTATGGCTGGACAGCAGAAAACCATGAAGAAAAGAACAGCAGCAAAGCATTTGATAAACAACTGACATAATGTATTGAAGAACAGCTTGCAAAATATGTTTAGCTTAAGCTTAGTTGTCATGATGAAAGTGATTATTTTGGTGATTTGGAATCTGATGAATTAGGAGAGCTCACTTGACTTACATCTGAGGAGGTGAGAGAGATGAGACAGGCCTGCCCTCAGCTACAGAGTGGCTGTGCATAGGAATAGTGTTTTAAATGTATGAAGGTTTATTTGGCTGCTGTGCACAGCTGTACCTTGTCAGCTGTATAAACTTGGGCGAGATGTCTCCAGAGAGGCAGAATTCCAAGTTCATGCTCCCCTTAGAGCAAGGCCATCATCTCAATTCCTGGTACAGTGCTGCAAACAAATGATCTAGTAGATGTCAAAAGTTAGATACCTGAGATCAGCAAATGAGGCCCAGCAACAGCTGGAACGGGTTATTTACCTCCGGATTGTCTTTTCACCACCTCTGTCAAAAATACCCTTACACAAAGCCTAAAGAACAGATCCTCCTTCAACGTATTACCTATTTTAAAATAGCATTTTCTAAAGTGACAGAGCTTCTTTCTGTCCTATCTGATGACTCTGCTCATGAGAGAGGTGTTTTTCCTGCTGCTGGCAGTCAGCAGCTTCCTTGAAAAACACTGACTTCCAAACTGACCAGCTCCACGCAAGAGCAGCGATGGTGTACCTGTTCTTCTGATGCCACCACTCATTCTGCAGCGCCTCATGACGGGTAGCCAGACAGAAGGACCTGGCTCTTGGATGGCAGTTCAGGGACCTGGCAAGGAGGAAGAGTGCTGCTCACCAACATTGTTGTCTCATAACTACGGTATCCCAGAACATTATTTTAACAGTCACTTTTCAACACGGTGGCTTTGTTGCTTCCAGTCTCCATTATCAAGACTGGTGTTCTGGTCTTGTTTCTTTTTAAGGCATGTAGACAGAATGCACCTGTATTGCCAAGCATGAGGAAGGCTCCAAATATGGCTGGGAAGAGCCCAGCTCATGTGCAGCCATGCATAACCCCCAAATGTAAAAATGATGTACTGGACAGTGTATGTGAAATACCGGACCTCCCTCCAGGCTGTCAGTGTGGTTCCAAGCCTGTCAATGTCTTCAGAAACCAGAGCCATCACAGTTGCCCCATTAGTCAAGGGTTAGCTGGTCCTACAGCTGTCACTGTGAATGCCCTGTCCTAGGTTCCATTGACAAAGGATTCATTTGCCAACACGAGGGTTTGATGGAGAAGGGGACAGTGGGGTGGCAGGACCATCTGCTTGGTTTCAAAGGACCAAATCAGGGCCAGAAAATAATTACAAGTGTGCTGTGGGGGAGATGTAGCACAGGGCCATTTTTCAAACCCCTTAAGAGAGAAAGTGTGGACCAAACTGTGCTTGTAGCTCACTGAATTTAACTGTGTAGAGTTTTCGTCTTCAGTGATGATGCTCTGAGGTTAGACTGTCTGAAAAAGGTACATGTACCTTCAATTTTCACAGTATTCTGTGGTCACATTGAAGATACTCTTTTCTGTACACATACATAAAACTGTACAAAATCTTCACAGCGAAAATCAGATGTACAAGCTTACATTATATACCCATGGAAATTGAAGCCTGGATGTTTGAAACTGGGTGTTGAAAATGGGAATCATAAAACAAGCCAGACTCAAAAATGCTGAGACACTCACTGAAGTCAGTGGGCAAGCTTAGTGCTTTCGCTACCTCATGTACCCACCTCTAATTTATAGATTGAAAGATATTTTCCTCAGTTTCAACCTAAATCTCAATGGCTCTGGGGGGAGTGTGCTCGCTCAGTGACGCAATTCTAATCCTATAGCTCATACCCCTCTTGAAGCTATGGGAAACCTGGTATAACAATGCAAAGCACCAAATACTTGACGTTTGACTTTTCCCATGGGTTTTCCTGATCTCTATAAAAGACAACAGAAGTACACTTTTATGCTGTATGCTAGAGCTTTGCTGCAGAAGTATTTCTGCTATCCCATATAAAATACATGGTCAGGTTCTTTTGCATAACCTCTATGGTTTTCATTATTTGTAAGCCTGAACTGAAGACAGTAGACACTATTTTGTTTCAAGTTGCTATAAATTTTGATATTTGTCTAAGGGGATAATTCATGTAGTGCTGTGGGATTGTTGTTTAAATTCCAGCAGGAAAAATGTCTTGTTTTGAAAGAAAGTCCTGTTTAAAATCACAAATCTCATATAAGAAGCCAGATAATGAAGCCAAAAAAGGGAACAAAAACAATTCTTACAAGGCGGACCTCTAAGCTTTGAATTGTGTGATGTATGAGCTGTCAGAAATCCAAACTTCAGCATGTGCAGAGAAATGTTTCGCAAAATCCCGAAGTTTGGCTTTCTTGGCAGGATCTGTTTCCTAAGCAGCATCTTGAAAAATTTAATTGCTTGCAATTACAAAAAGCTTTCAAAATGGTGCCTTTTTTGCAGGAGAAGGTGAAATGCCATGTTAGGGCTTATTTTCAACTGTTTGCCATCCATCTTCTTGGTAGCCACCCTTTAAATAGTGGAACATGGTAATAAGGTATCCCCTGATCCTTTTCTCTCGGCTGAACAAATCCAGCTCTCTTTGCCTTTCCTCGTATGTCAGGCTTCTTAATCTTTTGCATGTGTCAGAATTATGGACTGTTTAGGAGGTAGAATACAGCATCTGAAACCTTTGGTAGAAGACCACGCTAGATTCACTGCTAGAGAGGTGGATCACCAGTGCTACTTAGTCACTATAGCAGGCTACTGCGAGTAGTAACTGACTTACAGTAATGTGGGAAACAGTTATAAGTTTGAAGTGTTGATGTCCAAACACACTGTTCCTCCACTACTTCCTCCAAATATGTTCTGTGAGCTACTGAGGGTGTCCTGCAGCTTCATGGTAGCTTAGCTTATGCAAAGATAAAGGTCTGTAGCAAAAGTTATCTGACGCCTCTCTGGCAAACAAAAGATGGCCTTAAGCAATATATCTTGTGGAATCCTGTGCTGCACATGATCTTTCCACTGGATTAAGAAGACTTATGTATTTGAGCTCTCCAGTAAGTGCAAAGCTGGTTGTTAAGAACTGGGAATACAGCTGTAGTGAGTGCAGGTTAACTCTGTGTGGCACATTAGACTTGTGGCTCACTTTTGCCCCTAGCTTTGTGCAAATCCTTTAGTATTCCATGAGGTTAGAAGTGATGTTGGGAGCAGAAAACTCACGGTTATGTGGGCAGTTGTTCCTAAGGGATCCTAGATCAAGCTCAGTCTCAAAAATAATTAAATCCTTTGCATTCACTCCTCCCAGTGGCATTGACTCTTTCAGATCCTCTCTGCTCTGCTGGTTAGAAACCGTATTTCCCAGCTGAAATGTAGGTATGGCTCATTTATACCCACTGAGAGTTGAACATCTAGGGAAATCCAGGACACATGGTATATGCAGTGCTTGAGATAGACTGTAATTGCACTAATGGAGCTTCCAAGGAGCTCTGCTCGATGGATGGAGGTGTTTGGAGAAGGGTGGTGCCCTTGAAGTTGGAAAAGAAGTATTTCTCCCTGTTATCAAAGCTTGAGCCTGTAGCTGGTCCCAGTGGATGGTGAGGGTAGCAAAGATTCTCGTCTTCTAAGCCAAACTTATAAAACTTCCAAACATCTTTAGCCTCTTGAGCTCAAGTAACAATAGGCTTCGTTTTCTCAGCTTCAGCTCCATTCACTGAAACGAGAAGTATTGGTTCCCAGGGGGGAGATCTGATGCTAAGTAAAACAAGCTGTGTGCAATTACTGCTTTCTGAAAAGCAGGAGAAGCTGGGCCAGCACAAATGGTAAGGTTCAGTTCTTGATAAGATTTTTTCAGTGGTATTGAAGGGCAAACCACGCAGCCCTAATTCAGCTAAACATCCCCATGTCATATTCTGACCAAAAAAAGACTGAAGAATTTGAGTGGGGACTGCAGTCACTTCTTCAGTCCCTTCTCAAAACAAAAAACTTTCAAAACCATCGCATTTTCTACTGCATCTTGTTTTGCCATAGCATTACAGCTTGCTGGGGAGGATAAATAGTGTGGAGCAAGTCAGTGGTATCTGAAGATCAATCAACGCCCTGCACACACCCGCGTTTCTCCCTGCACTCACAGCACTTACATGTTCTTCCAGGTTTGTGGGTTTTGCTTCTCTTCCACCATCCCTGCTCCAGCTCCCTGCCCTATGCACAAAGACGGAGAACATTCACTTAAGTCTGTCTAGGAGATTGTTATGACAGACATGTCAAGAATTCTGGCTCGTTGTGCTCCTCATGGAGCCGTGTGCCTTTCATAAAAGGACAGGTTCTCTGATGGCCTCCTATGTTCTTGCAGCGTCAGTGTTGGAGGCGGTGGTTTCCCATCCTCTCCCGAATCTCTTTTGAGCTGCTCTTAATATGATGGCTGGCTTTACTTCAGGGGCTTGTGCAGCACTAAGGGCAGGCAGCAGCCAAGCTTCCCGCTGGAGTGGCCCTGCATGTGCCTGGATGTAGTTGCCACCAGCTGGGCAAATACTGCTGTCAAGGACACAGGAGCCAGAAGACAGCAGAGATCCTGCTCTGAAAGGTATGGCATTACAAGGCCAAGAGATGTTAGGGGATGTGGGGTGTGCAGTGTGCAGCAGAGGTGTTACCACCCAGCTTAGCTGCACACAGTGGGGATGCGCTGCTGTGATGTCAAGTATGCTCTTTACTATTTCCCAGGATGGTTCCTGATCTCTCTGTCCTGCTGCTTCTCTCCCTGAATCTCTTCATAAGTGGCAGATGGGCCAAGAAACAGGCTGTATCTTCCACAGAGGCAAATATACTTGTTCTTCTCACTGCCTATCTCTGCAAGCATTGTTTCAGGACCTTCAGGGTGCCTGTGAGCTGGGATTCATCTGAGAGACTGTCAGCAGTCAGCCTGCCACTGCAGTGGAGCTGCCCATTTTGGACATTTTCAAAGTGTTCCCTTGTTCTTCTCCCTGCCTCACTTGGTCCTCAGGGAGGCTGTTAGCACTGGTGGGGCTTTGATGTGTGAGGTTTAAATTCAGCCAAAAGATGTTCTTGCTCTTCCGTGCTTCTGCCCTATTCTTTGCCTTACCTTACTGTCAATGAGGATGGGTTTTGTTCTGCATTGTCTCGAATGGCTCTATTTTAGGAAGAACAGGGCTGCTTTACTGTGTCTTGAGTCTCTGTGCCTAAAATCCTTG
>JAOEHY010003932.1:0-51316 GCA_025447955.1 Psilopsiagon aurifrons | reverse complement strand
TTAGTGTGAGGTGTCCCTGCCCATGGCAGGGGGGTTGGAACTGGATGATCTTAAGATCCTTTCCAACCCTAACTATTTTATGATTCTACTCAAGTAGCATAGGCTTCTCAATTTCTTAATGGTCTAAGACAATTTAATTTCTCTTTGGTAAATACACAGTGAGATCTTCATGAGAGGTAAAACTGAGTTACTGAGGTAAAACTCAGTTTAGAAAGGATAGAAGACTAGTAGCAACATGAGTAAGGCAGACACCATAGGAATGCATTCCACACCTTCAGTATTTTTTTATAGAAAATGTTAGATTTTAAGGATTCACTGTTAAATGAGAGACTTTAGCCTTTCACTAATCATAAAAACTTCTAAATTTGAACAGTGTTGACCGCTGCAGTGTAGAGAAGTTGTGATAACACCATGAAATGTTTCTTAGCAGAGTTTTCATAGCATATTTACAGAATATTAAATCAGTTTCCCAGTAAACCAGGCAGGATTGTGTTTTGGTCAGGTGGAAGAAGATGGTGCTGGGAAAAGCAGTCAGCCCAAAGCTAATACCTACTGCCAGATAAGTAGAAATGCTCATTTTGCTTGGCAAGACTTCCAGTAAACTTTGTAAAAAAAAAAGTGGAGGAAAGAATGAGGCATAACAGCAAGTTGGTAAGAGCTGTTCATCTTCACTCCTTGGCAGTATTGAGCTCTTGTCCACCATGGCATCCCTAGATGTCGAAAGGTTGTCTCATCCTGTGCATTCTCCTGCCTCCCGCTCCCGGAGAACTGAGCCATTGCTTGGTTGGAAGATGTGTAGAAACTACGCTAGCCTTATCTGTAACCCTTGCGCACACTTATCAATAGAAATCCTAAAAAGCCCAACAGATAGATGCTGTCTCAGTTCTAGCCATGGAAGGTAAAAGCCTTTCCATGATTCAAGAGAAACTACCTGGGGTACATAGTCTTGTGTTTGCAGCCTCTTCCCTTGGTGTCAGTTTAGCAGGCAGGTTCCATGTGGCTGTGCCACCATGGATACAGTTTACTTTCAAACAGAATTATACAAAGTTGAAGGGGGATTTGATTTGAGTGAAGTGCATTAACAAGGGATTTTATTCATGGTGTTTTTATGGTCCTTTCTCTAAGAAAGTAACATGATTAGATATTATGTGGAAGCTATTTAAGGCTATTAACAGAAGTCATAAATAGGTAAATAAAATTAGAATTGGGGCTGTTAAAAAAAAAATCAAAGGTCTTTAGGTTACTTACTCAGTGAAGATTATAGTACCAATGAGAAGAACAACAGATGACATCATGCAGTGAGATAAAGAAGAATTAATGCAGTTGAGGTGGATTGCTAAATAGCAGTCCACTATTCAATACTCTGAGACATACTGTGAAACTCTTTTGCGTACTGCAAAACAAAACTTGCAATACTGGGGGAAACATTAAAATAAAGCTGCATGTGCAGATGATTTCAAAGCTAATAAAATCTTCCACTGTCATACGGTTTCTCTGGTTTCTGGTTTTATAGTAATGTATTGCATTAGTAATTGTTTATTGATCATACAGAAATTGCCATGCACAAACTTAAATTGCCATTGTTAGGACTGAGGTTGAAGTGTTACCCAGCATGGATCAGATAGCAAGTAGACATTACTTCATGAAGAAGCAAAACAAATTCAAGAAATCAGTGTATGTTGTAAAACAAAGCCCCTACCAAGATACAGAGGATTCTTGTGCTATACCTGTGCTGGTATATTTTGAAATGCTTATGTTTCTAGTGTGTGTTTTTCAAGGATAACATTCTCATAATATTTAGTATATTTAAATTGATCTTTATCCTTTGTAGAGGGACTAACACTATTAATTGTTAAGCTGCTTCTGTTATGGTTTGAAGTTTTGAAGCCATGCAGTGGATCATTAATCCAGCTGAACATCTACCAAAAGCAGGGAGATTGTTAAACAGTTACTGTTTGTAATGTTAATGATGTTGGGATGGATTTTGCAGCTCTGCAATTTGCTTAATTTTTCTGTATTTCCTCCTCTTCCATTAACAAAAGAAGAAGTGAAGTGGCAAAAAGGAGATCATGCGGTAGCAAAAAAAATGTTCCAATGTTGCCTTGTGTTACATGGTTGGTTATTTAGACATGTCTAGTTGAAAAGGCAATAAAGTGGAAATTTTTCTTGTTTTGTAAAAATCTTTGTTTGTACTGATTGTGTTTAGGATCAAGCTACAAGAATTTTCATTTATTATTGTGTTGTTATATTTTAAATTCTGCTGCCTTTACACAATTAACAATGAAAAGTAAATCAGTTTTGCTGTTCAGGTAACAGTGGGGAATGCCATAATCCAGATGAAGGAATAATATTAATAAAATTGCTGCTTTTGGTCCTGAGCTGCCTCACATCTTGATATTGGGCCCTTTGGAGCCCTTGGTTTTGGAAAAACGTCCTGACAATAGCATCCTGTGATGTGATCATGCTAGCTCTGCTCTGCTCTGCAGGTGCTGTGGGCCCATTCACACAGTGCTGGGTCCATATCAATAGGCCCTGTTGGTCCTGAGCTAAGCAGTAGAAAACCACTCCTGTGTCTCTGCACAGAGATCATGGTATATCTGTTACCCAGGTTGATTTATTGTAACAAGTGGAGAATTGCTAGTAGTGGCTTTGGAACTGAGAGATAGGCTTCATTTTATTTTGGACACAAAGTGAAAAGCTCTTGGCAACTGCAGAGATGGCATGAGTCCTACATTGCTATCACTTCTGGATTCCACTTGCTCAGTCATAAAGAATAAGAAAGATGGACATTTTTACTAACCCCTAGTCTGATGGCATTTTACAGGACAGGTGATTTTTTAATTTATTTTTTTTTACCCACTTCTTCAAGAGACAGTCTTGTTCAGTGTGTTCCTGTTATTGCATTATATACTTCTTATGTATTATTGAGCTGTAAATTTAGCAGCAGGAAGACACTGATATTTGACATAACAATAAAATGGATTGGGTTAATTTCTTGTTTTTTCCTTTGTTACAGGCACTGTAAGAATTGAAATGTTTAGGAACATGCAAAATGCAGAAATCATAAGGAAAATGACAGAAGAATTTGATGAGGTATAGTATAGTATGCGCATAGTTCTTTAAACATTCTGGAATATATTACAATATGCTTTTTGTTTTAAAATAAAAATGCAATGGCAGGAAACCAGGGGATGACCAGTGGCTCAGTTTGAGAAATTGCGTTGACAAGCAAAGCAGTGATTTAAGCTATTGGATGAGAAGTAACAAAGCAGCATGAGCTTTAGGAAAGAATAATAATTGGAAACCAAAAAGTAATAAAATTACTTGAAAAGGTGGTTACAATCACTCATCTTGAAAAGTCAGTGTGGTGGATTGAGTAGGCTTTAGATGCTGAAATGCCGGTACAAAAAGGTTTGTGAATTAGGCAGTTTAAGGACATAAATGAACTGTCACACAAAAGTATGGAGCAAACTCACAACCAGTGGGGTGAGAGAGCCCAGCCAGGTCTGCCTCTGCAAGAACTAGTTTGGGTCCACATTAGTTCTGGTCTGGATCCATGTAGACCCTTGTTTGTCTTCGTATGGCTTTAAGGGGGATACACGTATTTGTCTGCATCCTGAGTGTTAGAGAAGTTAGTAAGAGGAGGCAGGAAGAACTATAGCAAGTTTTCTCATCCCACTGAAATTGGTGGTGGTATTCTGGGTTCTGGAACTGCCAGCATACAACGAAGGACTCCAGATTCCTGAGATAGGACTGCAGGTTTTTTCAGTGCTCTGCTCTGGTTTCTGTGTGCAAATTAATGTTTTGTTCATCTGAAATGCTAATTTAAACCAAAGAGTAGCTTGAAATAAAAATCACCATTGGGAACAGTATTATAGAAAGAAATACTCTTTCTGTAGAGTAGATCTAAGCATTTTTGTTTGAAACAGTGTATTTCAATTCAGATTGGGTATCTTCTGTCAAAATAAAAATGTTCCTAATGGTGAATGATTTTAGCTTTGAGGTTGTTTTAACTGTGGGGTTTGAGGAGTTTTTTATTATTTTTCATGTATAAAAAATGGCGTATTCTGAGTGTTCATTTTGTACAGTGAGGAAAACAAATAGTAAAACACCATTTTTCTGTAGGACAGCAGTATGTTTTCCTGACCAATTCTAAATGGAATGCCAAGGCTGTGATTCAGTAAGTTAAGCAGGGTAACTATAAATATGAGCGCTGCTCTTTTTCAGAATTTACTTCTGCAAGTCTTCTGTCTTATCCATGGCCTTGTACAAGTGTTAGGACGTTAACATGGAGTTAAAGAAGGGATGGAGAATGACACAAACTTTCAATCACACAAGCCTGCCTTTAGGTTTTGACCTTCAATACTTTGAAATATTTCTTTTTCATTTTTTCCCCCTACTTCCCAGGACAGAAAGAAATGAGTCTTGATGCATATTTTGTACTACACAGAGCTAGTATTGTACGTGTAGAACAGTTACAAGGAAGTTTTTGTAAAAGTACTTTCATGCCAACAAGTTTCTTTGTTTACTGAAGAATAATGTGTTGGTTTTATTTATTATTCTCTGTTGGCTTGGAGGATAAAGTTAGTGTTTTGCTTAGAAGCTTAAACCACAATGGCTACAACAACATTAAAATACATTAAATGGGAGACTTTTAGTACTTCATTTTATCATTTTCTTGTTCTTCAGGACAGCGGTGATTATCCACTTACCATGCCTGGGCCACAGTGGAAGAAGTTTCGATCCAATTTCTGCGAGTTCATTGGAGTGCTCATTCGACAATGTCAGTATAGCATCATTTATGATGAATACATGATGGACACAGTGATCTCTCTTCTGACTGGTTTGTCAGATTCCCAGGTCCGGGCTTTCAGGCACACCAGTACATTAGCTGGTAAGTAAGCTAGCACAGAGAAGAGTTTTTTCAAAGAAGTTGCTACTCTTCAGCCACTCTGGGACTTATTCCTAGATTTCATTGAGGTGGAATTTGACCGGCACTGAGAACTCTGAAAAGCTTGATTGAATCCAAGTGCCCTATATGCTATAACTATACTTAAGGTATACTTAAAGTGCACTTTTTTTGTTTGGAAAGGAGTATGCTGGGGCACTTAGTGTCAGAGAAGTGACACTTTTGAATCCTGTGAATCAGAAGCGGTAAGCCTTGTATTTTGTTACTAGATGTTCATTTGCTGTATAGAATGTCTCAATAATTTTGTATTTTAGAGTAACAAATTTATTCTAAATCAGCATCATGAAAATTTTATTATCAAAGAATTTCAGTCCACTAGACAGTAAAATCTGTGCCTTCGCTCTTGGGAAGCATTAGATTTGGGAGTGCTGGACCATAGTTGTACATTTTCCTGTCTTTCACCTCCAGCCACACTGCACCTTTCAACACAGCTGCCTACATCTAATGAAAGGACTGTGTATACCATTAGCTTGAAATAGGATTTTGTAGAGTATATTTCATCAGATCTATATGAGATGTCTCCTGCAAGACAGATTAATTTCTCTTTGGAACTAACTATTTTTCTCCAATTACAAATCAATACTAGGGTGGCTGGCTCGGGTGTAGGTGTCTAAAGCTGGTTATGTCAGGTGATGACCTTTCTGCTCATCTCATGAGCTGAAATATTGGAAGATTCTTCTGTCTAGATTGTTCATAGATCATGCCAAGTATTTCAAGTGTTTGTATTTTTCCTGTACTGAGGTCTCCAGAGCTGGATGCAGTATTCCAGGTGGGGTCTCACTAGGGCAGAGTAGAGGGTCAGAATTGCCTCCCTTGTCCTGCTGACATGCTGCTTTGGATGTAGCCCAAGGTATAATTGGCCTTCTGGGCTGCAAGTGCACATTGCTGACTCATATCCAATCTTTTATCCACCAGTAGCTCTAAGTCCTTCTCCTCAGGGCTTCTCTCAATCCCTTCATCTCCCAGCCTGTATTGATTCCAGGGGTTGCCCCAACCCACGTGCACTTAGCCCCTTTGAACCTCATGAAACTCCTATGGGCCCACCTTCAAGTTTGTCTGAGTCCCTCTGCATGGCTTCTCGTTCGGCTGTGTCACCTACACCCCTCAGCTTCCTGTCATCTGCAAACTCGCTAATGGTGCGCTCAATCCCACTGTGTTGTTGACTAGGATACTATCAGAGTGCTGGTCCCATTACGGACTCCTGAGGGACACCACTTGTCCCTGGTGTCCATCCAGACATTGAGTTGTTGACCACTACCCTTTGGATACAATCATCCAGCCAGTTCCTCATCCACCGAACAGTCCACCCATGAAATCCATATTTGTCCAGTTTAGAGTTTCTTCACCATAGTCAGTAGTGGGATGGTAAAAACATGAATTATGCAAGCATAAATTTCCAGGTTCAGAGTTCACCTCCACAAATCAGATATTCAAAGGTGAACACTACTTGAGTTGCAGATAACCTGCTGCAGATCTGTGCCTGCTGTTTAAACTGAGATGGAAACTGTATTCCTGTCCAGCTGATGCCATCTTCAATTTGATCTTGATTTGTTGTTATCTTTGATTGTGGTTGATTGTTTCATAAGAGAGAGATTATGGAGTGAGGCATGCAGTCTGGTCTCATATTGATCGTGTGGGAGAGATGTTTGGAAAGTTTGAAAGGCTTGATTGACAAGACAGGAAACCACATCATACATTAGAGACACTATCCAAGATCTGCGCTATGTGGAAGAAATAGTTGCCGTCATTTGGAATGGATTATGTAGCTAGAAACTTCAAGCAAGGATAAACAAATGCAAAAAACAAGGTTCATCATAACTAGCTTGAGTTACTTAAGGCACTGATGGCTTCTGGCATTAGATGTATGTTTATCTAGCACTTAACATTAGGAATAGGAGCAGTCAAAGATCTCCAGTATTTTCTGGTGATAATACATGCCATTTATTTGGTTGGTTGGTTGGTTGAACAAGCTTAAGAGCTTTGTTTTAATTCTGCAGATTTCCTTCAGGCTTGTTTTTGCACATGTAATTATGTTGCTGTCCTGCAGAGCGCAGGTCAGCGCAAGGCCTTGGAGTTCAGTCTTTAAGTTTCTGAAAATGTGCCTTTAGAATTTCATTTATTCTTGAAGGAGTGTTTTTGAGGTCTGTGATTTCAGTTTTTCTCTGTTCTATCCAAGTTGAGTGATAAATGATTCACTCTGGCAATAAACTTAAGAAGTGCATGTAGGTGCTTCTAGGGTTACCAGCTTTGAGCAATAGCAACATAAGACAGAGTTACCATAAGATTAGGTTCCCTTCTCCATTTGTATGGTTGCTTTTCTACCTTAAAAAAGACACTGCTGTATATTTAGCCAAAAAGCATATGATAGTTTATTGCATTACTTTGTTGTTTCCTCATTTTTGTAAAATGTGATATGCCATGGTAAAGTACCTTATTAATATTTTTGTAGAAATAAATCCCCCAAAAATGCACATGAACAGTATTATATCCAGCATGTGTGAAAATGCATATATAGGTGTATGTAAGGTTGTAATTGTATTTTTAAACAGCTGCACACTTCAGAGCAATGTCAGATTGAATTTCTGAGAAACTGTGCTGTGATCCCTTGTAAATTGAGTAATCCTCAGAAATTACTGGTTAGAGTTACCTTTAAAATGGAGACATCTATAATGATATTTTTCAGTAGAAAAATGTGTAACTCCGACGTAAATGGCTTCATGATGTACACTGATCCTGTAGATTCAAATGCTTGCTTACTGACCTTACACACTCAAAACTTGCATGCTTTTCTGGAGAAGATGGCGAAGAACATGACCTGAAGGTCAATGCGGTACACACTGTTCTCATTTTTAGATGAGCCAGGTGACAAGGGTATTGCTTGGGTGGAAAGTGCCTTTCCAGATGGCTTTATGTCAGGATTGAGTTGGTTATTTTCTGTGACCATGCATCTGCTGAGGAAACATTTTTTAGCTCTGACTGCAGGTAAAGAGTCATATTCTGTCTTCTGCCTTTGCAGCTATGAAGCTTATGACTGCTCTTGTGAATGTTGCCTTAAACCTGAGCATTCATCAGGATAATACTCAGAGGCAGTATGAAGCTGAGAGAAACAAAATGATTGGTAAAAGAGCTAATGAAAGATTGGAGCTGCTGCTTCAGAAAAGAAAAGAGGCAAGTAAAAAGAGGATTTTTTTTTTCCTGGTTTTATATGCATTTTCTCCACAGAAAGTCCAGGGGTATTTGTGACTTGAGTGCCTTGTGTTTGTGTGATCTCAAGCATGTTACTCAGACTACATTTTTGCATCTTATACTATATATTTTTGGGGTTTTGTGCTGTTCTGCACACACAGGAGAATTTCTATTTATGGGTTTGTATGTATGACCCTGTTATAGGGGTCATATAGGCAGGAAGAAAATTAGGCTCCAGCTGTAAGCATTAACTGTTTTGATTACGCAAAAAGATTCTGAGAAGAGGATTATATGTAGTCCCTCACTGCACTGCCCCTTTCTCCCTTTGATCGCTGCAGTTATGACATAGTGTCTCATTAGTACTTCTTGTAGCTGTTTTCAAGCAATTCTGGAGTGGGGGCTGTAGCACCTGGAGAAAAAGCTAAAATTAGCTTTTTTAATTAGACATTAAAGGTTTTTTTAGTAAGTACCAGTCTGGCATTAGGTGAGCAAAACCATTAGAAGGTTGCTGTAATCATCCCTAAAGAAAATATTATATCCCAGGGAATTCAGGTTTAGAGGTGTACTTAAAGAAAATTTAAAGATGACAAATAGAAAATGAATATATATACACTCAAACAACTGTAATGTGTAAGATATAAAGCTCACAAGGTGGATTGAAAAAGTGAAGTATATATGACTCAGATTTAATATTTTTAATATATTAGTTTTGAACATATTTCCTCCACTGTTCTTTTATTCCATGGCAAATTAAGGATGTCTGGGTGCTTTACCTGTGTGTACCTTGAATTCATTTAGGTGTAATTTTGACTCAAAATTGCTTGACTTTAGAGTCTTTGTCTGGGGATAATTGCAGTTATATATTTTTATTTTTATTTTACCCCTATGATCCGTAACATAATTTTATTTGACTTTCATAATTGTTTAAGAATCATGCATTAAGATACAGAGCAAGAGCAATCTCTCCTGCCCAAACTGCAAGAGAAACATTTTAAATTAAATACTAATTTTAATGTTAGTCTTAAAGCATTTCAAAAGGTAGAATTGCTTTGTTAAAACAGCTCAAATACGGTTCCTAATCCACATTTATTAATTATTGCTTTAAATTTCCAGAGAAGGACAAAGTCACCAATTACACTGATTAACTTGGTTTAGTGTCTCTGTGTCTATGAACATCCTCTGTGCTCATTCCTTCAGCTTGTTTTTCAATGTATTTTGGAGATGCAGTACAGAACTGCTCTGGAAAGACTCTGAAGCAGTGATGCCCAGGACACCCCAGGCTGTGAAACACTTTCAGAATGAGCATTTAAAAAACCTTAACTTTATATGTCTGTTCAGTTTCTCTCACACCACTACTCACTATAACTAATCAAAGTGTTGCACAGGAGTAGGCCAGAGAGGAGTGATGGGGACTGAATATGTCCTTAGATGCATTGTGTTAAGCATAGTAGGGTGACCTGTGTAGAAGAGATTTATTAAGATCAGATGTCATAATGGCTCTCTGTAAGAGCAACTAACATACTGCTGTATATTTCCTCTGCTTAAATATACTGAATTTACAATTGTATTCTCTGCTGGCACTTTCTTAGTAGATTCTTTTTGGTGTAGTGCCACCATAATAAACCCTCATAAGCACAAGGAAGGGCGTATGTTTATCTTCATGAAGTTATAGAGGTACAGTTCTTGAGCTAAATGTGGCAAATTAATTTGAAGTAGAACAGATGGATCACTCTCCCAAGTGTTTCATTCTCATTCATGAAGTGAGAATAGTGTGTCTAGCGTCATCAGTGAGATTTTGAACTAAACTGGATGATTTATGAAAGTCTCCCATAATAGAGAGGAGGTTGTGTCTTAGTTGCTGTCAGTAGTAATCTGAATTTGGTGCTTATTGTACATGTGGTTTTGACCTTCTCAAAATTCTTGCAGTCTATAGGAGAATGTTTCCCTAAGTTTTACTTAGGTTTAAGGGTGACTATATCACTTTTGCATTGGTAAGAGCAGGAATTCCAAGGCCCAAGTGGTCTCTCAAAGTGCCTGAAGTTTAGCACTCAAATTCAGGTACATGATCTAGAAAAGCTGGAATGGTAAAAAGCAATTACAGTTTTGGATGAATTGGTTTTTTTCCTTTTCTTCCCTGAATCTGAAACACATTGGGGCTTTTGAATGTTAGCACACAAAGGTAAAAGAGATCTCATGTGGACCTACTGATTCTCTGATTCTACTTCTACACAGCTCTGGATCCCTGTATGAGTTATATAGATGATAGCATACCATGTTTATAGCAAGCTGTAAATTCCATGCAGAAGAAAAGACAGAGGAAGCCAACCATGCTGTCCCCTTTTCTGTGCCACTCAATCTTGTGTGGTTCTGCTCCATTTCACACTCGAACAAATGTCTAAGTACACTTTTGTTCAGTATCTTAATCTTCTCGTAAAGTGCAGTCTCTCTTACCTCTCTTCTCTGGTGTGCTTTGATATTAATGATTCATGCCCAAAGTTCTCAGTAGCTTCCCCTTTCCCTTTTAAGGATCTCAGTAGTTTTGCAGAGTTCCTCCTGAGGTTTCTTGATTCATTCCCAACTTCATTTTCTCCACAGTCTCTGCTAAGGTTGTCTCTAGCCTCATGTTTCTGTGGATGTTGCCGCCTTGTAGCCTTTGAAGTCAACCATCTGAGGAGCGATTAGAAATTCACACTCCCTTTTGGATTACATATTCTAGAACAAGCATTTAGTCTGTGCATATTTGGGTTGAGCTGATGCTGAAAATAGTGCTTCTCTCAGAAACTGTGCCTGAAGTTGTTTGTTTTGTTTATCAGACCTTTGGTGTGCATCCAACTTTTCCCTCTGCCTCTTTCTTTGGCAGGTGTTTGGCAGTTTAGTCAGGAGCCCTCAATGTCCTGTTTTCCCCATGTGCAAAATGCAGACAGCACCTCTTTAACTTTTAGACAACTGGGAGTCTTCATTTACTGAGTTTTGCAAGCTGCTTTAGATCTTATCTGGAAGATAGCATAGAAATATTTATAAACATGGCTTGAAAAATACAAACCCCTGGGTGAAAGTGTTTCTGAGCTCGTGCTGTGTGAGAAGTCAAAAGAGGTGATCATAATTCTGCCTCTAGCTTTAAGATTTTTTCGTCTGTTATATATGTCCATAATTACATAGGTTTGATTATTTTATGCATATATGCACTCTGTATTAGCAAGGCCTTGTTGTGGTTTTCATACTGAAAATGTGGAAAAATTTGCGTTCACACGTGGTATTCTGCTTTGACATTAAGAAACACCTTGATGGAAGAATCACGGCTTTGAGTGTAGAGCAGTTCTGCTCCAAAAGCTAATTGTATATAATTGGCATAATCTTATTTAACATGCTCATAACACCTTTTTCTTTGGGTTTGGTTTGCAATCTAAGGCTTGGATGTCAGGTGTGCTCCAACAGCAAGCACGCATACTCTGATTCTGGAAGGCTTTCTGGTTCAGAAACTCGGTTATCATGAGTGCTGAAGTTCAAGCAACTGACAAACTCAAGATTAAGAACATCTTTACTTTTCTGAAACGAAACATTGAATTTTTCAGAGGGGATTCCTGATGTGTAACCAGCTTCATTTCTGCAGCTGTCATTCACTCATAGTTGTATCAATGTAACTGAATACATGGTCGCAGATATTTCTGGATACACAGTCTCAACTTGCCTAATTTCAGTAGCAAAAAAATGGTGATGAGGTCTTCAAAGGACTCATTTGAAACTAAAATGATTGATACAGGTGGAGAATGTTAACTTTTTTCCATTGTTAACTTCCATTAAGTCATTGCATATATATATATATATGTGCATGTGTATGCACACAATACAGGCATGTTCTGGAAAAGCAGAAAATAATGAATCTGCTAATGCCTTTAATTAAGTGTTGTTTCATAGTCTTCTAATCTTTCCCAATAAGGAATTGTAGAATGTCAAATTATAGTAAGCAGTGATCTTTAATTTATTTTTTGTTTTGCCTTTTTTTTTTTTTTTTTGCAGCTACAAGAAAACCAAGATGAAATCGAAAATATGATGAACTCTATTTTTAAGGGTATATTTGTTCATAGATACCGGTAAGAAAATGCATGCTACAGTAGACTCTGCTAACAAAGTATAATCATAAATAATGTCAAGGTCAGTTTCTGTGTTGATTTTTCTTCTGATGTAATATTCTAAATGCCCCAAAAGCAGTTTCAAAACCACTGAAGTTCTGGAAGAAAATTAAAGTGTAACCCCTATTAATTACGTACTGGAGCCACCTACATAACTTTAAAGTTGTTTTACTGACTTAAAATAGTTGTGAGAGTCATGATTTTTCCAAGATGGAAGCACAAACATGAGATATCCTAAAAATAATCAAATGATCACTGCATATTGTAAGTTGGCAGTTTTGGTTGCCAAGAACCTTTAGTCTGCATTTCCTTTTGTATGTCTTAGGTGTAAACAGCAAGTTACTGATGTTTCCACCATATATACTTTAGCCGCAGCTACAGGTTTACTTTAGGCTTTTTTCTTCTTAAATTACATTAAAACAATCAAAACCTTTAATTCCAGTGAACACGGATTTTCTTGTTTGGTAATTGTTTTGGGAGTTTACAGCAAAAACATTTAAAAAATAACTGTAGTGTTAGCGACCAAAAGGGATGGTTTTAACAGTTGATACGCTATGTCTTGTGAATACAAAACCACAGCAGGTTACATTTGTGTGTATGTGTGAATGTGCATGTGCATGCAGTAGATTTGGACTGTATAGATTTGGATGCTATTTTGGAGTGTGGTTGATCAGAGAAAAGTAGTCTATTTAAAAATATATCTAGGGTTGTTTTGCATCACAAGATACCTCACAGTGTCTGCAGCATTCTCGTGCAACCTGTTCCTTAGATGTAATTGACTTACCAAAGTGAAAAGATAAAATTCAAAGATACTAAACTATGCAATTGACCTTTCAGTTTTAAATTGTTTTAAAGCTTTAGCATTTATGAAATCTTTTCAACAAAAGGCATAAAACCAGAGAGGGGTGTATGAGAAGAGTGGACCTACATAGTTCAGTTGGGCAGAGGGATTGTTGCAAATAGAAAGAAAAGCATTCAGGAAACCTAGAAGGGCCTCATGCTAAGAAATATGTGAGTGTGAGCAGCTGGAGCTGGAGTGTGCATTGTCCGTATCCAAGCATGATACTTGAAAGGAAGTTTATAGTTTACAGTCAGTAAGCCTTAAACTGTGTGGCCACAGAAGGATGTGTATGCAGAGTCAACAGGTAATTTTGGACGTTAGCTTAGTGTAGCACTCACAGTGTTTTGTTATGAAAGCAGCTTTATGGCATGTAGGTAATATTCATAGGGACAGCTGAGTGTTCTTACAGGTAAGCTGAAGAAATTAAATGTGAAGAGTGTTTCCATTTTTGTCCCTTCAGAATTTAATATATTGTATCAAATAAGAAGTAACTTTAAAATATCTTCAAAGTAGCTCATGCTTGTGTGGGGTTGGAAAAAGACTCTACCTTTTGATGGTCTGCATGTCGATTTGTTGTTTGGGTTGGGTTTTGGTTCCTTTTTAAATTCTCCTTTTGTAACCAAGATTTCTTTTCATGCCTCCCATCACCATTATGAAGGCCTGATTTTGCTGATGCTGCTATAACAAAAGAGGGGCCAAATAAATTAAACTCTCTTTATCCGTGCCCTGAAAAAAGATGGCCAGGCTGACACTGTTAGACCACTGAAGAATCTGCTGAAATCAGTTGAGCAAGTTGTGTGCTCTGAGCAGGGCGATATGCCACCACGTCTGCCACTATTTAAAGAAGTTCAGAGGAAGTAACTGCTTCCAAGGCTGCCACCAAGTGCCACTTTTGTGAGGAGTTATCTCCTCTCCAGCTTCCGTAACTTCTGTGAAGCTCCTAGGAGAATCTGTTGCAACTTAAATCTGAATATGACTGATCTGTAGGCAGCAAAGAACATAGATTCAAATTTCTGCAGTCACAGCTGTGCAAGAACATATAGGGGAAAAAGTACCTGTATTAAAACTAACTAATTGAAGTGAAAACCAGGGCTGCAGGGAGTAAAAAGGAAAGGTTTTCAAACATCTGTCTGCTTCCATAATGTTTCTTAAGCATTCCTTCTGTCAAATAGTTAATATGATTTATTTAATTGATGTCATTTTACAGTCCTTAGAGCATGCGCAAGTGGTAATGATTTCAAAGGAACATTATTTTAATTATTCCCAGATTATAAACACCTTTCCATAATATGATTCAGACTCTGCCACACTGATTCATGCTTAGTGACCTTTGTAACTTAAACAGCTTAAAAAGCCCTCCAAAGCTGTTTCATTCAGAATGTAGCTGTCTTCTGAAGTAAGCTGATGCTACAGTGAGGTTACGTCTTCTTTCTGTAGGTTGGCTTCTAATTTACTAAAACATTTCAGTGCTTACTTCTCACATAAAAGATTTGCAGAAATAGCTAAACAATTTTCCAGGTGTAATGTTAGTCTAGTGACCAAATCTAGCAGATCTGGTCAAAATCTGAGATAATCTTAATAAACATGCAAGAGATGTACCTACCTCATTGCATATTTCCTTATCTCTTTCCTGAATCACTTTTTCTGACTATTTTTATGTGGCTTCATGATGTATTTGTCAATTGATTATTTTTTTATCATTTCTAAAACCAAGAGTTAATGTCAGAGAGGAGAATTAGGGTAAGTCTATTTAGAGTCAAGTTGCGGAGTTCATGTTGATCAGTAAACAGGCAGAGATGGTGACTCTGGTAAATAGGACTGCAAAGCTTTGAGGGTAATCAGGCTCTGGAATGGATTGTCCAGGGAGGCTGTGGAAATTAACAAAAACTGATTGTATGAGGCAAGTGTAGGAACTCTGGATATGGTGGTCCTCAAAACAATCAGTTTTGTGTCTGTATGAGTAATACCTTTGGTATGTAGTAATTAGATACTGTATGCTGGTAGTTCAGGGTTCTTCCGAAAAGTAATATTTAATTTTTTTTTTTTTTTTTTGTCCAAAATTAAACAAGCTGAAAAGTGCCTGCAGGGTACATAGCTATTAAAATGAAAAAAGGAGAGGAGGCTTATTTCTACATTTCAGTTGCATCTGCATAACTGAGATTATTTTGAATCTGAGATTATTGCCATACAGCTTCTCAGATATAGTAAATTGCCTCTCTGGGCAACCTGTGCCAGGATTTTAATACTCTCATTGTAAAGAATTTCCCTCTTTTAGTTTAAAACCATCACCCCTAGTCCTATTGCAACAGGCCCTGCTGGAAAGTCTCTCCCAATCTTATAAGGCTGCTTATAAGAACTGAAAGGCCTCAATAAGGTCTCCCCAGAGTAATCTCTTCTCAAAGCTGAGCAACCCCCTCTCTCTCAGCCTTTCCTTGTAGGAGAGGTGCTCCATCCCACTGATTAAGTCAGGCAGGACTTGCCCTTGGTGAAGCTGTCTCGAGTCACCTCTCTGTCTTCCATGCGCCTTAGCATAGCTTCTAAAAGGAGCTCCTAGAAGCTCGTATTGAAGGATCTGTTCCATGATCTTCCCAGGCACAGAGGTGAGGCTGATAGGTCAGTCGTTCCCAGGCTCCTTTCTACCCTTTTTATAGTGGGTGTGATAGTGCCCTTTTTCCAGTCGCCATTCCAGTGTTCCTTACTCTCAGCTGTCATCTGAGATGTCAAAATTTTGTTTCTGTTACTTGCTCGCTTTTGACTTAGCAGTGTATGTGCAGGCACAATTTCCTTTCAGAGAGTCAGATTCAGGGAATTCTTATTTAAGTAGTGCTTCATAGTATCTTTTTGTTTTGAATGTTCAAAGAGCTAGTTCTCCAGATGCAAGTATCCCACAAGCAGAGCTATTACAGTTTTAACTTCTGGTAGACCTGAATAGGCATTCTCAGACTGATGGACGCAATGATTTTGTGAATTTATGCAGTTCAGTGAGCCTGCCCCAAGATACTATTTTCGGCAGTACTGAAAAGGTAAAATTTACCAAATTTAGGTGTCATCTTTGCAGAGAAGATGATTCTGTCTCCTTCCAGGGTGCTCCTTTCCTTCATACTGAGTAAATAGGTGACAAGTCAAATGTGAGCTCCACTCTGGGAAACAAGAGTGTTTCATGAAGAAAAGGGAGAGGGAATATTAGATGGAAGTCTGGTGGGGAAGCAGGTAAGACACTGAGACAAGCAAAAACCAATTAGCACAGGGAAATGAAAATGCACGTAAAAACATAGGAAAATCCTTTTCCCTCCCCTCTAAATGTTATCCTGAGAAGATGAAACATATGTCTAAAGTGACATAAAAATGCCTTCTTTTTTTTTAATGTAAGTTGAAAAACTATATGGAAATTACTGAGACAGTTTGTCACCAATAGGCAGAGAGGGACAGCAAGATAAATCTTTGTACTTAAATGAGTTTGACCTTACTATTAAGTTTAAAAGCACACACTGCTCCCTTTCCTACAAAGCCACTTATCCTACTTCATATAAGCAAAAGTGTCAGTATGGTAAGTCTTTGAGAAACACTGATTTTAGAGCTATGTAGAGCTACATCTTGAAATTCAAATCATGCCTTCAAACAGTTCAATTCCTTTGTCTGGCAATTATGTTGGATAATCAGCTTAGTAGCACGTTATTGAAATAGCTATTTAAATAACACACTGTGTAGAATTACTTAGAGTGGTAGTGCTGCTTATCAGCCCCTCCCAGGAGAGGGATATGCACTGACCACCAAATTTTTTGGAAGTGGGCTCTGCCCTCTTTTGTTTCTTACCCTTCTTCCCAGATGGGGTCATAAATCAGCTCCAGAAATGAAAAGTCATGGAAAAAGGTAGAAAAGACATTTTGTCCAGTTTATACAACTACATCTTCAGAATTCTTAGAAACAGCAGCCCAAGAGCCAAGCATAGTTTGGTCCAACTGACAATGGTATATTACTGTAGAGCTGCACCATTTCATGCCCCTTGACTGGGAATTTGACATTCCACCTCAAAAAATTCCAAAGTCAGGTGAGCAGCCCTCATTTCTGTTTTTCTTAGAAAGTTTTTTCATAGTCTGTTATCTCAGCCATTAATGGAACATCTTATCTTTTATTTCTGTCCATATCCAGTTTGCATGTTGAGTATTAACATGTTCTTCTGAAGGTTATCTGTAGTTCTCTTCGCCTCAAGAGCAAGGTGTGGGAAGCAAGAGCTCCAGTGGTTATGTTAGGCAAGCTAACATGAAATAAGAGTGTACTCAGGCATCCTTTAGGGGCTTCCAAGAAGTCTTGAAGCACTTACTGCTCTGGTGGTAATCTCCATCTCTTGCCTTGGATGTTTTACCTCAACACTGGTAATGCTTTAAAGATGTAACTGTCCATTTTAGTGCAGATCTTCAGTACAGATCAGCCAGGTTAGCTTAAGTTCCCTTTGGTTTTGGTCTTAATTAACCTGAGTTTGTGATCAAACAGTTGTCAGGAGCCACTCCAGCAAGACCCTGAGGAGCATACCGGTATCCACCTGACATACCCCAACTTATCCATTACATGTTCTATGTTTCAAGGTCTATATTTTTGGCCTTAATCAAAATAGTTGAGTATAATTTAGCATGAAATGCTAAAGTGACACTTTCAATTAGTGTTTCTCTGCAACACAACTAGTAAAACCTATTTCTTGACACTGTTTGCTATGATTTGTCCTAAGTTTTATAGGCCTGCGTTGTCAAGTCAAAATTTTAAAAGTAGTGAATTTCTTGTTCCCCTTTAGTCAAATGTGTTTACTAGGTTGCATCATCGGAGGCCTCTTTGCTAAGAGTAGGAACATAGGTCGTGAATTTGACTGGGAATAGTTTGCTGTGTGTTCCTCATTTAGTGCATGAGACATTTATTTGCAGTTTGTGCTGAAAAGGTTAAATATATTTTATGCCTAATGTTTGTAGATCTTGCATTAGTTTCAGTTTCTGTGCTGGACCCGATGCTGTTCCTTTCTAGAAGCATTTTGACAAGCAATACAAACTCACATCACTAATTCATAATTATGATATTTAATAATGTACTAATTAGTCTGAAAGTACTTCCAGTGCTGGTATGATTTCTGTTTGTATGTTATGTTATCCAAAAATAGTGTATATTTTTTAAAAACTTAATTCAAAGTGACTGTGATAAGCGAAAATATATTCAAGTGTGTAAAAGTGATAAGAAAAGAATTGTAGTTTAATAACAAGCAATCACATGTACAGCAAAGGGATAAAGTCTTTTTGGCTGGACCATGTTTAATACAGCATTGTACAGGTGTGGAATCTGTGTTAATGATTCCTCCCAGAAGATGGGTTATTCTTATTGGTAATCCTGTTCCCTAGAAGATGGCAGTGGAGTGGGAAATTGGTGTCTCACAAATTGTGCTGCCTCTCCAGCAACTTGAGTCTGTTTGCTAGTCTAACATTCCTTATGTGTGATTCTTTTGCATTTTCAATTACACTGAAGATGTTAAATTTTTATTGTACTAAATCTTGTAATTAGTTGAAGAACTTTATTATTTCTGCTTTTTTTTCTTTTTTCCTCTATTATAAATAGCATTTTGTAGCGAGCGTTTGCCATAGCGCCTAGGGAAGCCTGAGAAGCTTTTGAATATGGAATCAGTTGTTCATTGTCTGCCTAGGGAAGCTTGAATGCATTTTTACAGAAAAGATAAATTTTCCAGATTTTTGGCTGGCTATGCTGCATGATTAAATCGCTGTTGACACTTGGGTTCTTTCTGGGATTGCCATGAAATCCTTCCAAAAGGTAGTAAATGAATAAGGTGGTGAAATAATCTTCTTGAATGTGAAGACTCAGACTGTCATCCCCTAGTGGAAATGTCTTCATGGCTACTTTATGCTGCTGCATATGTAGCTCACCTTTTTCCCCCTTGATTCGTACTTATCAATCTTTTAGATTGGTCTTTGTGTCATGCATTCTGATTTGTTCCACCTTTATTTTGTTTTTAAAATAGTTTTAAAATAATTCCACATAAGAGAATTGCTAATCTAGTTTAGGGTGAAGTAATATATAATTTTACTTATGTATATGAATATGTTATTAATTTTTATTAAAATTTGTCTTCTTTATAACTGCATTCTCCACAGTGAATGCAGTTTTTTTAGTGTAAACCCTTGTATCTAATATTTTGTCGCATTCTTCCTTATGGTATCTAAAACCTGTTTGAGAACTCCCTAATAGGAACAGCTTATTTAATGCCCTACTCTTCTTGTAATGCAGCTTGTCTACACTGTGAATTGACAATTGGTTTTGAGGTTATATAGTCTTCAGGGATTTTGACAGACCAGTTTTAGTGATTCTGTTTGGAAGTTGCTAGACTCAGTGTGCTTCACATAGGCAAAGAGTGACAATGATACTGGTTTGATAGCATTCCTACAGAGTTTTCCCGCACATTCATATATTAGCTTTAAATGCATGCTTTATGCTGTTGCATCAGTAGTTTCCTCCCTGTAATTTGAAATTGAATGAGAATAACAGAGACTTGACTGTAGAAGTTTCTAGTCACCTGTGATACTGTGATTGATTGTCATATTTACATTGGAAATGTGTTTTTCACCTTGATATCTGGACTGCCATGTGCAGTAGAATGGCACTTATTGAGGTGGACCAGTCTGGAGATTGGAAGTACATAGGCAGTTACAGTATGGAGTAGTCATGGGTTTGTTATACTGTTTCGTGTGTATAAATTTAGGCAGTATCTTGGACATAATATTGAGTGCATTTTGTTTACATTTTATAAAAATGAAACTTTAGGAAAAATACAGTTTCTCTTTATTTTGCGATTACTCTCTTGCTTGAAGCTGGAAATTTTATTTTCTTTTTTTTCCCCATGAATTAGATTTCATTTTGGGGCTTTCTTGGTCTATTTTAGAATTAAATTGATTTTATTATCTTTCCAAAAAGATTTTTTAATAAAAATAGAGAACAAGAGTCTCAATTATAAGGAAGGCCACTGTTCGCAAAGCACAAGACATTCCCTTCTTCTGTACAGTGGCTCTTTATGCTCCTCTTTCATTACAGCTGAAACTTTGAACTGTGAAGCAGTGCCAGCTGGAGTGGCACAAGTGATTTCTCATAGTAACAGATGTCTCAGAGATGAAATTCCTGAAGGGCCAGATGGCCCCAATCCCTTCTCCTGTTGTTTAGCCGTCCTTCATTATTAGTAAATATGCCATGCTCTAAGTCAGGCAGGAAAGTGCCAATCAGATTGAAATAAATTCCATCCCTCATGTCTTTAGGTGATCTCTTCAGACAGTTTCCTGCTGTCCCTCCTCAATAAGCAGCTGATAATTCTGCCTAAAACATGTCTTTGCCTCTTCCATCACTTGCCACAGTCAGAACGTAGAAGAAAAGCAAGAAAATTGGAAGAAACCAATTCTGAAATGTAAACATTCTCCTGGTTTTGTTAAGGGGCTTTCATGCAGTGCATGAAACAAGATCTGCATAGGTACCAAATTCCATTCTCCTCTGGCAGACTCCTTTGGTTAAACCGAAGAGCATTTTCCACTTAGCAATTCTTCTACACCTCTAGCTGGAGAAAGCAAGCCTACTAAGCAAATGTCAGTGATAATGCTTCAGAAATGATTGTGTAGAGGAGGTTTGTAGCTTTGATTCGTTTGAAAAAGAGAAAGGTAAAAGGTAGAGTAATAGATAAGAAGCAAACTAGGGTAAGGCTTTTTGAGATAATGGAAGTATCGTATCTGAATGTAGAAATATTGAAATTATTAAATAGATTGGTGGGGTCCAGGACACAAAGGAACAGAAAATCAGTGAGATGACAGTGAGAACATTGACAAGCCTTACAGAGTGAAATTCATCAAAAGCAAAAGCAAAATATTATAACTAGGGCAGTGGGAATGAGAAGTTATTGCTCTGTATCTGCAATCTGGTTAATACTTTTTCTTTTCTTCTTTATTAGTGATGCTATTGCTGAAATTAGAGCTGTCTGTATTGAAGAAATTGGTGTCTGGATGAAAATGTACAGTGATGCTTTCCTGAATGATAGTTATTTAAAATATGTTGGTTGGACGCTGCATGACAGGGTAAGTATTGTATATTGCTGTACATGGCAGAGTGTGCTGTGGATAGCTGATGTTCTACTACCAAGACATGTTTAATATATCAGCTTAATTTATAAAGACATTTTTTTTTGCCTTTTATTTATCTTTCAATCAGCCTATTTCAAGGTATTTGCTTAAGTACTCCAAACTGCATGCTTGGTTCATGTGCCTTTCGTGTTTTCAGTCTCCACTAGAATATTTGAATAGAAATGCTTCCATGGTGCTTTTTCTTCTTATTACAAGGGAAAGAAAAGTCTTCTTAGATCACCCCTGAGAACCTTTATGTCTGATGCAGTATGGGATAGAGGCTTCCAGATGTGTCTTCCATTTACATTGCTAATAGTTAAAGTAAAGAGAACATCTCTGGATCCCCAGCAGACATCAATGGCTCCACAACCAACGGAGTTCTCATCAATTGATTTTCCCTTGATGAATCTCTTCAAAGTTCTCTTTATCTTTTTCTTCAAAAAAAAATAAATGATCTGAAAAACCAGGCAGAAGATTTATACTCAGGTTCTTTGCTATCTCACCACAGTTCTTAGTATTGATGGTATACGCAACATGCCTCTGCTGGGTGGCAACAGGCCTAAGTACCACTCGGTTCCTGCAGCCCATTCCTAATGCTAATAGAACAGGACCTTGGACTTCTGACTGCATAACAGTTTTGTACAAGAGGCAGCAACTGCGAGTAGCTTCCTTCCACTCTCACCGAAACATGGATTTTACTCTTAACAATTTTGCTAACGTTATCCAAGGAAAACAGATTTCTATACCTTGAAATGCTCACTGAATTCTGTCATCCTTTTTCAGATTATTCTTTTTTACCAGGAACACTACTGGACAAAATAAAAAGTTTGCAGGTTTCTTCTCATGACTTGCAGAACTGGTAGTTAACAGCTGATTCTTTAAAAAGATGATTTCTTCAGTAACTTTGGACAGTGTATTAACATTGAGGATATGTCTCAGCCACTCTTTTGCTCAAGTCTGAACAAGATCAGTTAGAAAGCTAGCTTTCGCTAATGAAAGAAGTTAGTGGTTCTTTGCTTTAGCATCTTGCCCTGATTTGGATCAGCACTTTATTTCTTTAGACTATCCTGTATGCTTTCTAGACTAGAAATGTAAAGGCTTTTCTCTGTAAACCTGTAGTTCTCAAACTTACTGCTTAACTAACTTTAACATTGCATCCCATTAGAAATCTTGATTAGGAGGAAGATCCTGTTTACTGCTACATGCAGGCATGACCACTCTTTACTCTAGAGACCCTGAACTTGCCGTTACTAAAGCTTAGACATGGAAACGTGGTCATCACAGTGCTTTGAGAGGCAGAGCTGCTGCTACCTCTGTGTACCTTATTTTTAACATTGGTGTACTTCACTAGTAGACATGCTTCAGGAGATTGAGATCATTGCTTGAAGTTATCAAATGAGTGGGGAGGTCAATTTGCGTTTGAGGATTACTATTCAGGTGTGGTTGAAGGCTTTATTTTACTAGGGCTTTTAATGAAATCACTTATCCCTTGAATAATTGCAGTGAATCTTTTGGGACACATTCTAATCCTTGCAGAACATTTCCACCGAGTGGGAGAGCAGAATCCAGCAGTGTTGCAGTTCACAGCTCTCCGTCTCCTTCTAGTATCTGTGAAGTCCAGCCATTTCTCACGTAACTCCCTTCAGCCATCTGTGAAATCCAGCCATTCCTCACGGCACTGTCTGTGGCTGGTGTCAGCTTCTCACACTCTTCTCTGTCACATCCAGCAGTATCTCCTGTCATGTCCAGTAGTTTCTCACATCCTCTTCTGTTAGCTTAACCTCAGGCCAGGGTCTACTCATCTGCCTGCAACCTTAGCATATATTAATACTCAGCTTTTCTAAAATTAATGTGTTCTTTCATATTAGATAAATTTTAACTTACAGTGTTATGGGAAAAAAAATATGGTTTTCCGTCTGGACCGGACACAGAAGAATTCTGTCAAGCTACTCTCCTGCTTCTTGGTTTTGTAGCATTTTTACTTGTAGGTGTCAGAAGTGCGTAAGTAAAATAGGGAAAGAGTCAAGAAGCAGGTGGGCTATGAGTCTTAAGGATGGAACTGGAGAGACTGGAGAGAGGTGTTTGGGGAGAAAGGAAGAAGGAAGTGCAGTGAGAAGAATATATTGAAAAAAGATGGAATAAGAACCTATTAAAAATGCCAACCCTCCAAAAGTACTAGATCCTGGAACAGTGCTGGTTTCATTGGCGCTTCCTGAAAAACCTGCCAGCTGGTACCCAAGTTTCTTGATTTGGCTTAGCTTTGATCAGGAGATAATTTTTTATGTGGTTGCTACTTAAAATATTAGGAAAAAATGTAGTCAATAGTCATAAGGTACTTCCATTTCATATGAGCAGAAGTCACTCCAAAATGATTCAATTCTCTGGAAGCTTGCTACTACAAATAAGAAGAGACAGCAGTGAAAGAGAGATTCATGAGCAGTTTCATATTCCACTTCAGAAGACACGCAAATTAACGCACAGGGAGGACACGGCTCTTACACTTCTTTGTAGTAGCTTCAGTGTAGTCTTTCAGAGGTAGGATACAGAAGTTGTCTAATTTGGGAAATCTTTATATTTCATATGTTAATGTTGTCTCACAGATTTCAGATTAATGTCTGTAGGGCTTTTCAGTTATTTATAGTTTACTTTCTCATTTGCGTCTGGGTTTCTAATTCTCCCTTTCTCTCCTTTTAAGCTTCTTTTTCATTCCCTTGGATCTGGGAGTTAAATTCAAAATATATAAAGCTATAACATAATTCTATAAAAACCTCTCTTTAAAGAAGGAAAAAGAAAATTGCATTAGACTGTCCAGTCTTAATTTTCACCTACCTCATTCATGCATGGAACAGTTTTGAAGCTGTGATGCCTAGGCAGTCATGGTCCTTAAACCAGTTCATGACACAGAAGAAAATATTTTTTCCTTCTTTGCGTGCCTGTACTTTACTTATTGTCTATTTCTGTGAAAGGAATGAACCCAAAGTCCTCTGGAACAGATGTTGCTTGAATAATTCATTGTGATGGCATCTTTACTTAAAAGGATGAAAAAACAGAACTTGTTCTTACTAAGATTATGTAGAAACTGAGATTGTAGTTTTTCCAAACTTCAATCTTCTATAATCTTGTATTCCTAATTATATATAATATAAATATATAATTTCCTTATGTGCTTGGGTTTGGGAAAACTGGAGAAAACGAAAAAATGCATCAGATGATGTACAGTATCTTCATAAATGGCATTAATGGGCATGCGCAGACAGAACACAACTGCGTACTTCTGCCATAGGTACGAACATCCTGCAGGGACATTTTCATCTGTTTCTGTCTGGCAGTGCAACTGTTTCTGTCATTAGGCAGCAGATTAGCTCAAAATACATTGCCCTAGAGCATCAAAATGAAACACAGTATCATGGTCATCTCATAAATCGTGGGATTGAAGATACCTGTTGTAGTTAGGTCATTTTCTATAGAAGAGAGCAAATAAAAAAACCACCCAGGGCACATTGCAGAAATTTGAGGGTGCAAAGACCTGTGCAAACTACTTATCTATTATTAAATTCTGATAACCTCTTTAAAAGAGCAGAATACCCTTAGCCACCAAAAAAATAATCAGATGAAAAAAAACCCAAACCGAAATAAAGCTGGAGGTGTGAAAAGAGAAAAATTACTTTGCTGCTCTCTTTACCACCCACCTATTTTGAAAATACTGAAAAATGTCTCTGGGGGCTCAGAAAGTTGATTTCTGTGATCTAAGCCTTTGACTGACTTGTGGACTAACACGTAGCAGTGCACCTTTAATTTCTGCAGCTGTGGTTCCCCTGAATGTTAAAAGAGGTCTGGATCTCACTGGGAGATGGCAGACTAGTGCTCAAAACTATCAACTGTATGGGCCATTAATAAGAATCTAAGTGGCTTGATCTAAGGCTGGAGATCACTGTGAGACTCACACAAGAGTCACAGATGTTGGTTTGAGCCCTGTGATTACCATGTCAAAAATACAGAACGGTGAGCTTCCATCAGGATGCATTCTTTTTCGTAGGTCTGCCATTTTAAAGAGAATATTGAGTAGAGCATGACTCTTCCAGACAAATGCAGGCTACCTGACACTGCTGGCATGAAAGGTGTATGTATTTCTTTTTGCTTCATTAGCAGCAGTAGCAGTTTTTTGCTTGAAACTCTGTAAAACGTCTCAACTTGGAATTTATCTCAGCAAAAATAAGGAAAACATGAGAACTATTTGTCATTAAACAGAGTTGATAAATTCAATGTTTTTGGCTTAGGTTTGAGTTTCAAATTGCGCATAAAAGAAAGCACTGTAGCAATCAAGTATTAGTGTGACACATTTTCATATTCATGAAAAATGATTTTTTGTAGTTATTTCTATAACAAAAAGAATAAAATATTAAAGTAATTGTCTAAAAATGCTTTGAGAGAAGGGGAATTGCAGGTATAATCAGATTGGAGAAAGAGGCGTGCATAGAACCAATGACAGCATGGATTAATTCAGGATTCTGCAGTAATCAAGTGTCACAATTACAAATTGGATAGAACCCCAAGTATATTTTTCTGAAAGATGTAACTCATGAGTGATGCAAAGTCTTAATTTTAGAATGCAGGTAATGTATATAATTTATCCGTTATTTGCTTAGAAAATGGCAAGGCTTTCAGATATGTTCTTTATGTCTGTAAAGCATAGATGTGAATACACAATAACAGCTGGAAAGCACTGCTCATTTTCTTTAACAGAATTGAAGTTACTGCATATTTGCAAATATTTGCTGCCTTGGATTGACTTATACTCACGATGAACTTCAGCTCAGAAGTGCAGAAAATCTGGCTAAAATCTAGTCTGGAAATATTTTTGCTTTTTCCTTCCCTGCTTCACTGTAAATCCACAGTGATTCTCAGTCATATTGTCTAAGACCCTCTAGTACCGGTTATTCCACAGCTTTCTGTAGCAGCTTGGGTGCTTAGCTATGGCACTAAGAAGTTCTTACGTGCATAAGCTAAATAGTCTTTGTTGTAATTTTAATTTATTATTTCTTTTCCTACCCACTGTCCACATAAGAAGTGGCAATTACTTTTTTCTTCTCCCTTCAAAGCAAGCTAACTTATTTTTGTTGAGCTACAGATATTTGCAGAAAGTTTTCTTCATTGCCTCTTGTGTCCATTGCGTACTGTGCCCATGCCTCTTTGATCATATCTTTTTTTGTACTTCTCTTGCGCTTGACTCCTATTTAATTAATTAGTTAAAAAAGTTAATCTCTTAGTTTAGTAAATCTCTTCCTGTCCTTGCTCTGCATCACTGTTTGTAGCTTTTACCCTGGCATAAGTTTCTTAGGAATTGCCCTAATTTTAGCTTTCCTACCAACTTATTTCACTGCTAGATAGGAAAATTCTGCTGTGTTTCTTTCCCCAGAAAGTGTTTGGGGTGTTAAAAGCTCATGTTACTTAGGTGATTCTCATACTCAAGAAACGTCTCATGTCTGGCATGTTGATGGTCTGTGGCACAGTGCTACTCCATTCTGGACTTCAGTGGAGTGTATCCATGGACTCATTCTTTTTCTGCCTTTCTTAGGTTCTTGTCCAGGTCATTGCTGTTCATGCTTCCCTGCTGGGTTCCTTTCACTAATCTCCATTATCTCTATTTTAAAACCTTCTTAACAGGATTAGCAAGCTGACATGCAGGGGTTCTTCCTTCTCAAAAGAGATAAATTCCAGCCTTGACCAGTAGTTTAAAAACCAGGCTTTTTAGCTATCCTGCCAAGAAAGGCAGTCATTTCCAGGGATTGCCTCTGCCTCTCATGAGCCTTTCCTGTCAGCTAGAGGGACACGACATTTCTCTCTTCCTCACCTGCTCCTGCAGCCACTTATATTCTGCCTCACTCTGGTTAGCAACAGGACAGTTGCCTGGTTCAGTATGCTTCTGTTAGCATCTGGCTTCAGTCTCCTGGCAGGCCATGCGAGTACCAGATTCATAGGTGTGTTTTTATCTACCTTGCTTGATTTGTGCATTTAAGACTTAGAGACTCTCAGTATCAGGCCTGAACTTAACTCTGGGCCCATTGATTCATGGTGTTTGCTGAAGTCCACAAAGCCTTTGAAGTCCACAGAGAGTCCAGACCTTATCTGCACAGGTGCCATGTTCTGCTGCTGTTGGCACTGATTTTTATCTTTTTTTTTCTTCTAACTAATGTGGAGTTTTTCATTTTGGAATCATAGCACTGCCTGAATAATAACCCACCTGCTGGCAAGTGGGGCCGTCTTCAGTGGAGTTACAACTAAACCTGCTACCTCACTGTTGCTCCATAGTGTTCATGACATGCCAGAACTGATACTGATCTTCTGTGGTGAAATAAGCCAAGGCCGTAGCAGGCTTACATGCTCTGCTAATGATCAGTGATGACATTTACTGCCTACAGTCCACCGGACCAATGTAATCCAGCTGGGAGTGACCTGCTACCACCAGAACAACTTAGATGGAATGAACTGCTCTTCTTCACAAGGGCTTCTCATGCTGTGGCTTAGATGTGGTGTTCTTGTGGCATCAGCCTGGTCCCCACTGAGGGGGATCTCTCAGATCTTTTGCATCCTTCAGGCAGTGCCTATCCTATGATGAGAGATGGGATGTAGAAAATTTCAGAATAAAAAAATCTAGCGTGTATTTCTTCTGACCCTGGGAAGGGGAAAGACAATACTCAGAGATGGTTGTTGCTTGACTGGGCTACACACAGCCCATGCTCAGTCATTTCGAATGCTTGACATTGATTGTAAACACCAGATATCAGGCAGAAGTTGCCTGTAGTCTCTTTTGTAAAGATAAATAGGCACGCTGTCTTCACCAGCCACCTTGAGATCATATGTCTTTATTTTGTAATTCTTTTTCTTTTTCGTGGAGTTAACTTGAAAGCGAAACAGTAACAGACGTGTAAGTGATGGCAAATTAAATCCTTCATGTATGCAAATAGGCATAAAATTTAACATTGTTTGTCTGAAGCTGCATGTGGTTTTTGGTTTTTAGCTGAATTGCAAATTGGCTTGGGTAACTCATAAAATTTTATATGTACATTAAACAAATTACAATGTGATATTATTTAATATTCATGTGCATTTGATTAGGGTATTCTGTCAGCTAATCTTAGTGTGTTTTGTTCAGCAAGGTGAAGTGAGGTTGAAGTGTTTGAAAGCTCTTCAGAGTCTGTATACCAACAGAGAGTTGTTTCCAAAACTGGAGCTGTTCACTAATAGATTCAAGGTAAGAGGAAATAACATTTTTGGATGGAGTACAGAAAACCAAAGTATCATCTGTCTCATCCTGTTGCGGTCTTTGAGTCATGTATATTAAATGCAAAAATAAAATCATTTGTTTGTGGCAGGGTTTGTAAGTGCAGTAGTAAAACTGTATTGCTAACTGCTGAGATTAAGCCAAATTCATTTTACAGTGTTTATTTTGTGAGATTCGTCAGGCTTGGCCAGGATGCTTACTTATCGGTTTGCATTATTGATAGTTTATAATTGTCTTCATTCAATCTGCTTGTACTTATTTAATTTCAGATTTATTGAATTTTAAGGATGTGTACTGGGTGTTTCACTCAATCTGAAATACATCTGAAAGTAACAGCCTGTAACAAAAGATTGTTTGTATGACAGCTTTTTAGCTGAATATGTACTTGTGTTTGGAGAAAGAGGTACTTTGATCTGCACTGCAATATTCTGTGGTGCGGAATGCGATACAGTAACACACAATGAAATGCCTTCTTGCTGCAGAACAGGAGATTACATTGGTCTTTTAGACAACCCCCTGAGTATGGTTATCCCGTTTAGAAGATAAGTACTGGAGAACTATTTTATGGAGTTTTTTTTTACTGGCACAAACACGCTTTTTTGCTTAGTATCTTGATAAGAACGTGACTATAACTCACCTGTGTGGCATGACTGCTTTGTTTCATGAGTGTGGTGTTTGGAGAGATGAGTGTGGAAATACAGCCATTGCTTCTGTTTGATTTAAATACTCATAAATTATTATACTGCACATAAGAGTTAAAAATTTGTCACTATGGATTTTTATAGTTTCACTTATTTTGTCTTTCATTACAGTTACTGTTAACTCCTCCAGGTTGATCTAGGAAAGCACAGAATGTAGAAAACTTGTCATATCTTCCTTGCATGTAAACGATTCATAAAAACATAACGGTTATCAGCCGTTTACCACATTCACTTGTGTCGTGGTTTTAAACTGTAAAACACGCAGTTTGTTCTCTCACCTCCCCCTCCTAAAAGAACTGTCGTGATTTAAGCCATAAAACATGCAGTTTGTTCATTCACTTCCCCCTCCTTCTTCCACCCACTCCGGGGGAGGGGGGAATGGGGAGAAGAATCAAAAGATTGTAACTCCCACGGGTTGAGATAAGAACAGTCCAGTAACTGCGGTATAACGCAAACCACTGCTGCTACCACCAGTGATAATAATGACAAGGGAAAACATAAGGGAAGAAGATACAACTGCTCAACACCCGATGGCTGAGCTGTGAACTGAACTCTTCCGGGTTCCTGCCCCCAGTTTTTACATCCTGGGCATGATGTGCTGTGGTATGGAATACCTCTTTGGTCAGTTTGGGTCAGGTACCCTGTCTCTGCTTCCTCCCGGCTTACCCTTCTCCCTGGCAGAGCATGAGGCTCAGAAAGTCCTTGGCCAGACAAAAACATTCTAAGCAGTAACCAAAACATTGGTGTTATCAACACCGTTCCCGAAAATCAAAACCACAGCGCTGCACCAGCTACCGAGAAGGGGAAAAACGACTGCTACTGCTGAGCCCATGACAACTTGAGATGGAGAAAAAAAGATGCCTGAACTGCAGTAAAGTCCAGATATTAAGGGAGGATTTTTGTCCAGACTGGTAGTTATATAATAGATTTGGCTATTTTTCAATAGATATTATTTGTTTGAGATTTTTAAGGGCAGATTAAATAGATAAGTATTTGTCAGAAATGGATTAGGCATAGTTGACTTTTAAGTAGGAGATGAAACTAGGTCATTTTGTGAGATCACTTGAAAGCCTGTGTTTTTCTAATGTTACAAACTAAGTTTCTGGGACCTTTGCAGTAAAGACCAAATTTCCCCTCTTAGAAGAGTACCTGGCAAACACGTTCAGACCTCAAACTACTTCTGTAATACCTCCATAAGTCTCGTTTGCTTATCATCCTGGGACAACCAGAAATACTAGTTACCTTTCCAGAAAAATGAGCTGTCCAACTCTGATATTTTTATTGTGCCATCTGTGCAGACCTACAGATTTGTTTGTGTTTGCTCCTTCTATAATTTGATGTATTTTTAAATAGGCCACTAAAACTGTCATGGTCTCCGTGTCTGCTCTCTACTAGAAAATGTGCTGGATGCTTCTCTCAGCCTCCTGTAATTTGTTAGAGGAATGTTGCTTTGTGTCTGAACTTGTCGCATCACCAGCAAAACTTTCAAGACAATTGAAGGCACTTTGAGAAATAGTTACCCAGTAACATACTTCAAAAAGCCAACAGAACATAGAACTTTGAAGTACTTTTTCCTGGCTTTTTTACTGCATAGACAATTTTCTTTGTTAGAAGAAGTTAGGTTTGCCTGGGCATTGCTGCTTGGTTTAGAGTGGCACAAAGAATTTTCATTTCTGCCAAAAAGACGAAGGGGAGCTGTGTTAGGAATCTTGTCTTCTGTTCCATTAAAGCTGCTTTTACTACAGAAATCTGTATCATGAAATAAATTAGAGAAGAGATGAGCTCAAAGTCTCTGTGAGCCTCAAGTACAGATAAGTTTAACATGATGATTTATTTGTTTCAGTTTGCAGCCACATCAAGAGAACAAAAAGCTGGCATTTCCCAAATGCCTGCACTTGGATTTACAGCTGTGCTGACAGGGATGCGGCCTTTGGCATCAGGATGGAGCAAAGTTTTAAATTAATGCTTTTTGAATCTGTGATACATTACTTAAATGTCTTGCCACCGCAAACTCTACCACCACCCCCTGAAAAATAATTGAGCTAAATGTCATTCTCAGTTCTATGGCTGCTTATTTATTTTTCCTCATCAGACTTTAATGGAGCTGCACAGTACAGCTGCTATTCAGCTCAATCCATTCAAACTGTCAACAGAAATCTCTCTAGAGATCTTCTAGCTGTTCAAAGTATAAATTAATAGGATTCGGAATTACTTGTACTGGGGTGTTAATATTTCACCATTTTCCAAATAGCTGTGACAAGGATCTAATAATGTCGCTTCTCCAAAGGAAAGATGTATGTTCTTTCCAGCATTCGTTTGTGTTTCTAGGAGTTGGTGATATGCTAAAAAAAAAAGCTTCATCCAGAAAAACCCCAAAACTATGTCCATTGAAGAGGAGACTTTTGTTTTCCATCAAGAAGTCCTGTCTGATGCAAGCATTAACTGGAGCCATATGGAAAAGATGCAAATTAGCTCTTTTGCAGTCAGTGCCAAAGTCAAGACACCAGCAATTTTAGGTGCAGCCATTAAATTCCTGTACCTCATCCCTGACCCTTTGTAGGGCAGTGCTGTCTTCATCATCTAAGAGGCAGGAGATACTCTTCAGTCGGCCTTGTTCACAGGCTTATACATAATTGCAAGCTGATCTTCACAGACAGTGAAAATGAATATTTCGTCTTCTTAATACAAGCCTGTGCTCTGTTCTACTGCTGTAGAGCGGTGCAGCGAATATTTATCAAAGCAGATTGAGCAGCTTGGGTTTGTAACTTACTAAAGCACAGAAGCTACATTTCCAGAGACACTAGGTGTTCAGGTCTCACTTTCAGGGATCTTGGTACCTGGCTGGCAGCTGCCATCACACAGAAATGCTGGCAGCAAGGCAGAGAATAAGCAAGTGACACATCCATACTGTTTATTTTAAGCCTGATGTTTCTGAGGAAAACTAAGAAGACGGAACAGTCTTTTTGGATAAGAAAACTTGTAGCATCAGTCAGTTTCAAAGTTCAAAAGGACCCCATATTCAGAGAGTATCTCTTGGTTTGTAGGTAGGAGAGACTATCCCTTCACTTCCAGGCTTTTTTCTGAGATGAAGGAGGAGTTTTATACTTGTCTGCTTATTCCTTCATGTGCAATTAGTTCCCTCCCTGTGGTATCCTGGAGTTCACGATACACTTTGAGGAAGTATATGAAATTTCACTGGAACTTTTAATATCGTTATCTCTGGCTGTTCTTTCTCTTGATGTTATTAGTTGTTCCTTGGCCAGGACCTTAGGCAAAATAGATAGCTATTTTTTGTCCTGTCCATACACAGGATTTCCTGCTTGGGAAGTCATTTCACTGCTTGAGTCTCTTAATGGAGTTCTTAGTGTCTAAAACTGTCTAGATATAACAGTTAAATGTATAAGATTTCCCAGGAGCTTAATGGCAATTGATAGAGGTGCATTCAGTCATAGTGACACCAAGTATCTTTGCAGCCTTGGTTTTGTTGACTGGTAACACTTGAGAAAGCCACATGCTGTTCCCAAGTTTCAATATTGAAATAAACATCAGTTGCTTGAAAGTCACCTTCAGCCTTTAGATGCCCTAAGCATTAGAGAAATGGGTGAACACCTTTTTTTGTCTTGTTTTGTTCTTGGTGACTTTCACTGTTGTTTCCTAACACTTCCCTTTTTTCTTTTCTGTCCCTCACCATTTTTTCACATCCAAAAATGCCACATGGTACCTAGTCCTTCCTGAAGTAGGTCAAGCCAGAGCCATCAAGTTTTCTTTTCAGATGGCCCAATTTCTTTTAGTTAACTTGATCAGTCAAGCAGAGAACATCAAGACATACTGTATTTTTATGGATGGATAGAAATTCTGCCTAGATAGGAAGGACAACATAGACTAATTGCATCTATTTTCAGTTGCCAGTAAGCAAACTGAAACTAAGGAGAAACAAACCCTTAGGAGGCTTTCCATAACTACAGGGTCCTTAGGAATTATAAAATCATCAGATTAGACTCGAATGTGGTGTGCTTTTCTCCACTAGAAAGTGTAGGAATATACAGAGTAAACCCATAAAATTTTTAGCTTTCCTGTGGAAGGTCTATAGCCTGATCTTGAGATCAGCTTCAAACCTTAAAATGTAGCCGGGTATAAAGGCCACAACTTGATGGACAATATGCAGGTGTGACTTCCTTCACGGTATTTTTAAGTCCATATTTATGCAGCATTCATTGCTCTCAAATTATGTATTTCCGGAAGATGAAGTGGGGCAGTTTTTCTGCTGTCATCCAACCCAAGTGCATTCTTTTTCAGGAAAGAGCTGTTAAATAAGATCAGTCCAGAACAGTGCTTCAACTCCAAAGTCTGCTTGCTTGCTTTCTGGAAAACGCACAAGGACAAGGAATGTTTGTTGATCATTCATTCTCATTCCTGTGTACTTGCCTATTGCTCCACTGTGCTGACAGCACACAGCTTCCTAAGATGTACATTAAATGGTTGCGTAATGCTAAAGGGCTTTCATGTGTCTAGTTGAAAGATCTTTATCTCTGAGAGTATTTCTTTCGTCATCTGTGGAATTCTTCATCTGATAGCTGTTTGTTTGTTTCTGGTTTGTCACTGTAATAATATTCCTTTTCAGGATCGCATTGTATCAATGACACTTGATAAGGAATATGATGTAGCTGTGGAAGCCATTCGATTAGTCACTCTAATACTTCAGTGAGTATTTTTCAAAACCTGTATATTCCCTTTGAAAGTTACCTAAAGCAGTAAAATGTAATTGACTTGATTTCTTTGCTTGTGTAATGAAGTGAATCTGTTACCTTACACTTGCTAATATCTAATCTAAATCTTCCCTCTCTCAGTTCAAAGCCATTCCTTCCTGTCCTGTCACTACCTGCCCTTATAAAAAGGTTTCTTGTCTTGTTCTTCTTTTCTTAAGGTGTTGGAAGGCAGAATTGGAAGTGCAATGGATGTACTAGCAGTCTCAGTGCATCAGTACATTTTTATACTTTGCCTACTGTATTTCCATGAGATGAAATATCTTCTTTTAGCTTCATGACCATATTATTTTGCCTCTATTTTACAAACAGATGTATAGAATTTTTGCATTGTACTTTATACCCATGTTTCTGCACTGTGCTTATGCCCTATACTTTGTACTTTATCATAGCTTCAGTTTGAAGATGAGATGTGCAGATTTTGGGTGAAAGATCAGACTAGCTTTTCCTCCTAGTAAAGAAGTCTGGACTTTATCTTTTATTTATGAGTCACCGCTTTACAGATATTAGACTTGTAATATTCGGAGGAAAGGAAATCTACCTACTGTTACATTTTTGAAACAAATACAGCAAATGTGATCACAAAGGAGATGTAGAACACATCTATTCTCTGCATTAACAGCAATGTTCAGGAACACAGTAAGAGTGTAGATCAAAAATTATCCAGTGCACCTTTTTTTTCCCCTGTTCCGTTTTCTCTTTGATGGGAGATGCATGATGAAAACGTAGTTAAATGCATTTAGCACCAGAAGAATGTGGGTCACATTGAACAGCACAGGGCAATGTTCTGTCAGGTAGGAACTCCAAAAAGATCTCATGAAGAATCACCATGGGAAATGACCAATAAAAAAGTATTTGTATTATGAAGCCAAATAATGTCCTGATACATAGGTGTTTCTGACAATTACTGACCAAACAAGGAGGGAAGTAATATTCTTGTATGCGACAGTGCTGGTATATTTATCGATGGAATGTAATTGTTCTATGAATATTGCTGAAAATTTGAAGTTTTTCTGAGTTTCAGAAAACTCACACACAAAATCTACCTTGAGCTTAGAAACAGCAGAAGCCCCAACTATGCTGTTTACCTATGGCAAGGGTAAAAGGTGACTTGTTCTTCTCAATAAATAATTGTAGAAAATAAACCTTGTATCATCTTTCATCCAGCACAGCAGGGTATGATCATATTCAGTTCCTTGCTGTTGAAAATGAAGTCTATGTCTAGTCAGCACAGTAACTACTGTAAAAGTGATGGACAGTTTATTGAATCAGCATTATTATAATCCTACATGCACACCATGATTCAATCCTAAAGAAATTAATTATGCGTTGATGTGATTGATGGGTGCACAGTGCTAGTTCTGTGTCCCAACTTTGTGACATAATCTGATTTAGTTTTCTACTGTCCACATCCAGAGCATTTCTGTGCTTTCTCCCATTGCTCGAGGTAGGTTTATCTGATGGCCCTCTTGGCAGCTGGAGTTGGGAATGTTTCTTCCTCACCAGGCCAGCAGAGAGGCACCTCCTGCCCCACAGCACACAAGAGCTCACAGGCTGTCATGTGGAAAGACTTAACTCCTGAAAATGGACTAGGTCAGGAGGCTGAAGCAGGTTTTCCCAGTCCCAGATCTGAGTATTTTAAAAATTAAAAGCTTTGAGAGCAAACAGACATTGCTATAGAAGTAAATCGGTTTAAGCAAGCAATTACGTTTTCCTCATGTAACACTCTAGGCTTTTTAGTTTAATAATACTTGATAGTGAATGCTTAGTATGTTGCAATATGTGCATTGTAGTTAGTGTGATGGTCTAAGTAATTAAGCAGGGCAAGATTTGTAAGCAGTGATGACCTCTTTTTTTTTTTCATAATATTATTTTGTGTATATGTATATATTCCTACACCTGGGAGAAGGTAATCAGACAAACTTCCAGTCTTACAGGCCCTTTAAATATCTTTGTATTTGGAAATTGAGCCAAAGATTCTTGAAGTCAGGGTTCAGCCATTTAGGATTTTGTCTGAAGGCAATCAATCTTGTAGCTGTTAAAAGTAAGTTATGGGAGGCGAGGGGATTGAAATAAAACATGTGTTTTAGTTCAGATGTTACTTTCTGACTCTTTCAGTGGAAGCGAAGAAGCTCTGTCGAATGAAGACTGTGAGAATGTTTATCACTTGGTGTATTCAGCACACCGGCCTGTTGCAGTAGCAGCTGGAGAATTCCTACACAAAAAGTAAGTTCTCTTGCCCTGGAATAAGACCAGATTTGTGAATGCTTCCTAGTTAAGGGTAAGATCAAAAGAAGCAATAGAGTGAAATACCCCAATATAGTTCATTGGGAATTTAATTTAAAACAGAGACTTGCCCTCTTATTTAAATTCAAGACCTAAGGACTTGAAGAAACTGAATTCACATTTTTCTTGCTCTGCAACTTTTCCTAACTCATCAAGAGTTAAATATGCAAAGACTGTGTAAACCTCTAAAGTTGGTTTAAATCCCACAACTCTGGCTGAATTACTGTTGTAGTAGTATATATATAGGGCCTACACATCTCTGTTGTCAACCTGATAGGCACTCATCCTTTCTACAAAGTTCTAAAGCAGTTTATTTCAGACTTGTCAACTTGTAAGAGGTTTATGTGGTAATAATTAAGAAATTTGTTTCTAATCTCACTGATTTCCCTTAAAGATATACTGCACTTGTGGTTACATCTTTCATGTACCCATTCTGCCAAAAGAAATGAGCTACCTTTTCAGTGTGAATCATACTGCTTCAGTAATTATGACTATGACACTGCCACATCCCAGCTTACTGTGAAAGTGAAAAAACAGTTAACTGGGTTTTTTGGGGGTTTCCATTTGAAATTCTTTTAGCAGTGATTTTATTTTTTTTCCTCTCATGGGCTGTAACATTGGAGTTCTTTAACATATTTATAGAGTATTTATATGAGAATGCAGGTTATCTAATTTTTCATGCCAAGATACGTGATAGGAAAAGTTATGTAAAAGCATAAGCTTTCCTTTGTGAGTGTTCTAATTTTCTGTGGTTTATTAGTGATTTAGAAGTCCGCATTGTAATTTGTAAGCTTTCATTTGTGGATTTCTTGGAATTCCATCTTTGTGAACAGGCATTACCTGTTTCAAGGAGGTAATTTACAAAATTCATTTACATTTGATTTCCTACATAACATTTTCCAAGTTAGAGGAAAGGGTTAGGCTACTTTTAAAAGCACACACTGAAATTCCTCTGTTAATCAACACGTGACAAAATAATTTTGAAAAATGCCTCGGAAGGTAAATGAAGACAGGTCTGCACCATAGTGCACTTCGTGTAAAGACTTTATCCTGACTTTTATTTACAGTGAGGTATTATTCTTTGTTACTACAAGTGTCTCTCAAAGTGAAGAGCATTGAGGGAAGATTGTTCCATTCCTAACACTCATTTTTCTCTTGGTTTTTGCTAAGACATAAGAGCTGGTGCTCCATTTAAATAAGTTAGAATCTCCTTGAGGCATTTGAGGTGGGATTTATCTCACCTAACTTTTTATGTTTAAATATAACTTTCTGCATGTAAGCTAGTCATTAGAGTTTCTCTCTGTAGTTAGCGAAGGAAAGCAAATAATACTGACTCAACCCTGAGATGCATGTTTTGAGATAATTCAGCAATTGCAGAGATGCTCATTTCTTACCTATTAAGTTAAGCAGGGTTACAGTTACAGGTTTGTGTAACTCATCCTGCTCTTCAGTGAATTGTAGTAGTGAAATCGCTTTGAAACTGCTTTCACTGTGAAAGCAGGAAACAGTTTTCAAACTTCTCAAAATAAACCAACCATTGCACCAACTGTAACCTGTAGGTACATCTGAGATCTCATTAAGCCAGCAAATTTGAGCATGGAGAGGAGTTTGGAATTAGCCATGCATCAAGGAATTCAATGCAGAAATAAACCCCTACATAGTTGACTGGTAGTTTGCTTTATCCCTTATGCTGCTACCTGTACCTGAGGTTGGTTGCTCAATGAGATGTCAAGTTTGTTTATACCATGTCCCAGTCAGTGTGACGCAGTGAAGATACAACTTTTGTTCTTTAAGCACTAGTGGAGTAAGTGCTAGCATCACTGTAAACTGGGTAAGTTAAAAGTGCAGAACTGTAAGAATTATGCAAATATATAAAACTATGCAGAATCTTTCAATATAAATACATTTTGGAGAGCTTTTTCCTATGTGAAATTCTTCTAGCCCTGTTGAACTCAAAGACTCTGAAGATAAATTCATCTCTTCAGACAGGTGAAGGTCATGCCCTCTTTCCCTTGAAAGATATAGCTTGAGATACTTTCACTGTGTTTTATGAACAAATCTATTATATGAAGAAAATGCATATCATATTATTACAGAAATGAGATTTGTTTTGATAAACATGATAGCTCCTTTTGCTTATTTGTAGACTGTTCAGCAGACATGATCCCCAAGCTGAAGAGGCTCTAGCAAAGAGAAGGGGACGAAATAGTCCAAATGGAAACCTTATTAGAATGTTGGTTCTTTTCTTTCTTGAAAGTGAGGTAAAAAATTCTTCTCTAACCTTTACATGTTTATAAACCCCAAAACTTCAGTAGTGATGTATCCACATACAGTAACAAGGTCTTTCCTTTTTTTCCATCATTTCAGAAATAATGTGTGCCTTTTACCCTGTCACCCATTCTTTTTCATGATTTATTTTGCTCTTGCATGTCCCCAGTGTGGCATTTCTGGTAGTAAAATGGCTACCAGGATTCATTGCTACATAAAAATGTAGCTGGTTATTTTTTGAGGTAACCGTGGAAGGAATATACTTCTGGAGTTACTCTTAATGAAGTAAAATAAATTGAACCAGAATGGAACAAAATTTACATAATATCTCAAATTATTTTTAGAATCAGAATAATTCAGAGTGGAAAGGGCCTGAGGGTCATTAGCTCAAAGCAGAGACAGCTGTGAGATTAAATGAGGTTGTTCATAGCTTTATGCGGTTGCATCTTGAAAACGTTGGAGGATGGAGACAGCAAGCGTACATATGGTAACATTAAGTATTTGATGATCACATTCAGGATGGGATTCTGCCCATAGTTTATAGAGATAGCATACATGGGAAGTTTTATGGTAAACATACTAATAGCAATTCAACTGAAGAACGGCAGTGGAGTGGAGGGAAAACTTGAGAAGATAAACTATCAGGTGTTAGATGCTCTGAAGTTAGAGGGGGAAAGGTTTAAACATTAGACATTTGATTGGAAAAAGAAGACTGAAAGAAAGGAATGACAGAAATGTTTCACTGCAAAAGGGAGGGTAATATGTTTTGTGTAAAAAGGAAAGGTATTTCAATCAGGTATTTTAGTTGTTACGAAGGCTTGAACAAGACACTTGACTGACAATGAAAAGAAACACAGATGCTGGGAAGGAAGGTTAACATTTAGACCCAGTTAACCTTTTTAGAGGCGCCTTATAAACCTACAGGTTAAGTCCAGATGAAACACTGCTACTTTGTGAGCCTTCGATCTGCTATGTGAACGTATTCTCAGTTCCAGCTTCATAAGAACTTAGATTGTAATAGGTCACTGTATTTTCCAGAGAAAATACCTTAAATCTGGTGTGAGATTGGGAGTTGCCTAAACATTAATCATGTCTGTCCATCTGTGGAGAAAAGAACTCCCAAAGCCATGATCAGCAAAGTGCCTTCCCAGGCAAGCCATAAGCTGCCCCCCAAGATCCCTTCTCTCTCAAGGCCAGTTTTTGCTGTTGCTGGTTTTGAGAGATTTGTTAGAAACAAAGTAGAATATTGTGACTTCAGTTTTAATAAAGACTTAGAGAATTGGGAGCTTCCATTTCCACAGGACTAGAAGATGTGAGCAGTGCAGTCTGAGAGGGCGCATTCAAAAGAAGGAACAGATAAAGCTGTGAAAAGCATCAGTAAGCTCTGTGACACAGAATGTTTTTTGCCCAAAGCTGTTAGAAACAAAAGAGTAGGTAAACCTACTGACACCTCCTGCTGTCTTAGGTGTTTTCCAGTTAAGGAATCAGTTCCATGTCTGGCAGGCAAATCAGAACTGCATGTTGTGCTTATTACTTTTTGATAGAGATTAAAGAGCAGTGTATAAACCAGTAGTAGCCTATGGATTATTTTTTCTCACTTTGCAACAGTTGTCTTAATTCACATAAAAACATTTTTTGCAGGTAAAGTTAGTGTTAATTCTGTACCCCCTGTAGGATTTCTGCTACTGGTTTTGGACTATGTAGCGGCCTGTATGAAAAATAAATGCCTGTTCAAGACACATATTACAGCTCTCTTAGTCCATGTCTCACCATCTCTTTTTTTCATTAAGAGAGTAAGAAAGTGAGGAAAGCTTCTAGGTCAAAACTCTAAGGATTTTTCACAAACAAGATGCTTTATGAAAAAGAAGCTCAATTTGGTTTTATTCCATTTTCTGTTAAAATATAGTCCCATTGTCATGCCATTGTATCATTCAGTTAGATGATCTTCCACTGTTAACTTTAAACCAAATTTTCTTTCCAACTAACAAGAGTGCATGCCCAGGACGTTCTCCATGGCCAAATGATGGTGAAAGTTGAAGAAGTGCTGCCTGTACCAGAACGCTGTATTAATGGTTGCTTTGGATTTTCTAGTTGCATGAACATGCAGCCTATTTGGTGGACAGTCTATGGGAGAGTTCTCAAGAGCTGTTGAAGGACTGGGAATGTATGACCGAATTGCTCTTGGAAGAACCAGTCCAAGGAGAAGAAGGTATTTGTTTAGGCTCTTCATTGGTACTGCACAATATTCTTCATTATTCCTTAAAAAGATGTTTCATCCTGGGTGATAGAGGTATTTATGTTGTGGTTTGTTTAGAAAGCCTATTTAAAGAGATTTTTTATTTAATCCATTTTTAATGCACTTCATTTTGAAAGTAACATTTTTGTACTCATATTTTTCATGTGATGTGTGCTATACTGTAGTTCCCTGATATTAAAGGCTAGGATTACTTCTTGTGTGAATGTTTAAATAACAAGTGTATCCATGAGCTTTTCAATAAATTAAATAGCTAATAGAATTTTGAATGGACAAGCACTTCAAGTGGTGTTAATTATTTTCCAGACAATGTTAAAACCTAATGAATTCTCAAGAGGAAACAAAAAGTAAGGGGATTCTTTCACCATCAGTTTTGAATCTCCTTTCACTAATAATAGATCCATGTGCACAAGGTAGCCTGGGATGTTGTTGGCATTGAGTCCCTAATGTGGTAATGAGTGTCATTCAAGAGCCTTTAGAATCCGCCAGGATTGTCAGGGACCTTCACAGGTAGGAAATTAGGCGCTTTGATTCTTTGCTTATGCATAGCCTAGTGGGTTTTCATCCTGTAGATGTGACCAGAAGAACTTCCCAAAGAACAGATGGAAGGGGATGGTGAATAGTCAGTTGCGCTCTATCCTACATGATGCTCTTTATTTTCTAGATCTTTGTTATATTCCCCTTCATTCTTCTTTTTTCTAGATTACATTTCTCAGGACTTCTTTCAGTTCTGCTGTATCCATTTTGAGGTGATGTGAGTGGTAAATCAAAGCACAAGCAAGAAAGTCTTGATTTTAGAAATGGGACAAAATGTTGTCTCTGTTCCCTGTGTTTCTTAACTACATTCACAGATTTGTCTTCTTTAAGATGTCTTGCACACACATCAGAACTGATGTGACTTGTTCTTTTCCCTCCATAGCAATGTCTGACCGGCAGGAGAGTGCTCTTATTGAGTTGATGGTGTGTACAATCAGACAAGCTGCTGAAGCACATCCTCCAGTAGGCAGAGGCACTGGCAAGAGAGTAAGTGGTACTGCAGTAGGTAGCTCAGACCTGTGTGCATTACTACAGTGACATAAAATATTTGTTTATGTACCACAATTTGACACTTTTAAATTAGATTTTTATAATTGGCATTTCCTGTTTTGTGTGAACATACTTGAAGAAAAATAGCAAAAATTCTATTTCTGGACATGTTTAGGTTTTTTTGTTTCTCTGTTTGATTTGGGGTTTTGTATTGCCAAGTAATACAGACTTTACAGCATGAAAATCTTTGTTATTTTTTAGGTGGTCATTTTAGCATACCCCTGTCTTATACTTGTAATGTACTGACATCTACAGCCCTTAATGTTAAATCTACATAAGAATTGAAAGTGCATAGCTTAGGAATAGAAGAAAATTACCTCTGTCTTCCATAAAAGGGAATATGCTGCTAATATGGATGTAGGATTTGCAGAAAAAGCTGACAGTATCTTCATCATGAGAGCAGTTAAGCACTGGAACAGAAGCTGAGAGGCTGTGCAGTTTCCATGCTTAGCAGCTTTCAAGACCTGACTGGACAAAGCCTTGAGCACCCTGGTCTGATCCCTGAACTGGGTCTACTTTGAGTAGGAGGGTTGGGGCTGGGACCAGCCTGAATGCATCTGTGATTTTTTGTATTTGTTCTCTTTGTCTTTTCCACTGAGTGCCCTGAACATTTAAGAATGTGACATTCTGGCCATATTGCAATCTAGCTGTCTCTTTCATTTATTTTATAGTGACTGAGGATCAGTGGAAGTCTATTCCCAAGGCTGGGCATGGACTTTTTAATCATTTCAGTTTAAGTCACAAGGTCAGGATGGTCAATAGGCTTTCATCTGTTTTCTCCGTGAATACAACATCCATGTTCCAAAAGAGTCTGAGCTTCCCAAATGTAGTTCCCTGGTTTTTGATAGTTCCCCTTTTATTTAGGTTAGATTAAAATGAAATAAACCCATGTAAACATTTGCTACTTGTGTTAGGTTCTGTTCCAAATAATCGTAACTATTTTATTAGAAAGCCACACTTAATGAAGGTGAAATCTGGAGATAGACTTTGCATTCTTCGTTGCTAAACTAAATGCAGTTACTTAGCTTATGAATTGTTACAAGCTACCACTTAATAAGCAGATTAACCTCATGTCCAGAAACAGCATTCCAGGAAAAGCTTAAAAAAAGCACCAATTTAAACATGCTTGATGTGCCTAAATTTATATAGCATATTGTAATAAATTCCTAATTTATTAAAACATTTCTGTAGCTGCAGGCTGTTCTAGCAGGCAAAGCAACCTTTAAATTTAACTAGACTTTCATGTTCGTATTTTCTGTTTGAAGCACCAAATAGTGTCACTATCAGCTTTCCAGGTATTTTTTTTTATGTCAAGAGATCTACACTTCAGTTCACTTAAGTTGAACAAATTGCTTCGTTTTTCAATAGCTGTATTGTTTTCTTTAATGCTAAAGAAAACATTTCAATAATTTCATCTTCTGCAGGATGATCAAGAGAGCCTTGAGATCAACCTTAGGGGCCCAGATTAATTCATTGCACCACTGAATACCAATATTAGGTCACCAGACTGGGTGGTTGTCCTAGACACATTTGCATTGCCTTCTGGTGAGCTAGCAGCTTTTGCTGACAACATGGTGCTGCACTGCAAGTTGGTACAGGGATTGCAACTGGTGCTGTATGTATCCAGCTGTGTGCCATGTACTATGGAAGTGATGTCTTAACCTGGTTACAAATCCGTTCCACTTCGCTCCCATGGTTGTTTTGGGTTTCTGCTGACACAATAGGCTGCCTGTCATCCAAGCATGTTTTCTTTCCAGCTGTTCCTCCTCACTTAGACAGATGTAGGTATGACATTTAGCTTTTGCTTCTTTTCAGTTAGATCATGAGTTGTGGGATGGTAACTGCAGGGATCTCTGACTTGTCAGTAGAGGTTTGTCATGTTCTCATCTCTTGCTAGCATATTCTCCAAGTTGAAATGGGAGCAGATTTCTAATTGTGCACTCACCTTCTTGTGAAATAGTTTCTTCTCTGACTTCAGCTTGTAACCCTTATTGTGCAGTCTGGCAGCTTTGCTATACATAAATCATCAGCTAACTTGAGTATTTTGTTATCGTTATTTGTTATCAAAAGTACGCTCTCCTTTCTGGAGCCACAAAGCCAGATCTGAGCTTTTATGAAGCATGCAGTTTTGATTATTGTCTCTCTGTTCACTGTTTCAAGGTGGTTTTGCTATGACAGCATTAGTAGCTTCGGTATATCTGTCACTGAAATTTTAAATGAATTCTGTGAATTTGGATGTATGTTCTCAATGAGAATTACATTCCAGTTTAGAGATGAGGTCATGAATCTACTAATGAAAATCACTGTCACAGTGTGGTTTTGGTTTTCTTAATTATACTTCAATTTGCCCTGAGGTCTTACATTAACGCTTTGTTTAATGTGTGAAAACCAGAGCTGAATTCGCTTGGAAGTAATAGCAAAACTTCCACTGGGTTATATTCGAATTTCAATCTTCATAAAATGATGATGTGTTGAGACAATATCATGCTGGATAATATGATGTTTTCCTTTTCAATCACGGCTTCTTAGGACACATGATCCTCCCATTTAATCACTCTTCAGTCCAAATGTGTTCGAGTGTCTTATTCCCTCCTCTTTTGATTTATTAAAAATACACTTGCATGGACTTTTGTTTGTAGTACAAACTTTAGAAAAAATAATGAAAGCCATATGCAGAAATTGTATTTATTTTAGTTATTTTTGGTTGCTTGCAGGTCTTGACAGCAAAAGAAAGAAAAACTCAGATAGATGACAGAAATAAATTGACTGAACATTTCATCATTGCACTTCCTATGTTGCTATCAAAGGTACATTTTTCAACAAAAGAAATCTCTTGCTGGTATTGGCAGTTATCTTTGATTTCTTCATTCTATAGTGTAGGTATTTATTTTTACTTCACTCATTTTTTGTTTTATTTCAATGATGTTCTAGTATTCTGCTGATGCCGAGAAGGTTGCAAATCTCCTGCAAATCCCTCAGTATTTTGATCTGGAAATCTATAGCACAGGCAGAATGGAAAAGGTACAGTACATTGAGCAACAAGTCTTTCAAGCAAAGGTTGCTTTCAAGTATGATTAATATTCTAGTCCCGCAGTAGTGTGCCTGCATTTTGCAGATTAGTTAATCTAACCTTGATTTGGTGTATTCTTTGAATGACTTTTTTCTTTGAGTTTCATTGTTCAGGTGAGGTGAAAGCTGAACTTCTTTTCTGATCTGCAGCATCTGGATGCCTTATTGAAACAGATTAAGTTTGTTGTGGAAAAGCACGTGGAGTCAGATGTTCTTGAAGCCTGCAGCAAAACCTACAGCATACTCTGTAGTGAAGAATATACAATCCAGAACAGAGTTGACATAGCCCACAGCCAACTTATTGATGAATTTGTGGATCGATTCAACCATTCTGTAGAAGATCTGCTGCAGGAGGTTTGATTTTCTTTAAATTAATTTAGTTAGACTGCCTAAAATGCAGTATAATGAACTGCAGAAAACATTCTTAACAAGTCATTAAGTTACCCACCTGAAGATGTAGTGCAGCAGTAGCTATTTCATAATTATTTGGAGCTATATCACTGTGTAGGAAATCCCTTGGACTAGCCATTAAGCGTGCAAAACATGGATGCTGTAAAACAAAGACCATGGAGCTGTCCTGCTTCTGAAAATCCAGTTCAGTATTTAAACAGTCCACATAAGAAATTAATTGGATGGATGGGTGAAAGCTGATGTAAAATGCAGAGAAAGGTGCATTTACATTAATGCTTGTGGTGATTCCAGTTGTCCCAAATGAATATGCAGGCAGCAGAATGAAGATTGGATTATGTCTTGAATGGAAGAGAGGATTTAGTAAAATATTTATAATGGCATATTGCAAGAGCTCTAGAAAGAATGAAATAAAGGTAGAGGTCTGAAATCTGGAGGTACCTGGGAATTACCTGAAGAATGTATCCTTCAAAATGCATGAGACAGAATACATTAAGTAACAGTGGATAACTTGCTCATTTTTTCTTGCTTTACATCAGTTTAACTTTGTGTACCATTACTTAATTTGCTGTAATTCTCACGCTTTTTAAGCACAAATTAAAGGCTGCATAGATCTTAATCTAGTTGTTCATTGCACCATGACAGATACATTTAATTTTTTTATGTAAATTTATAGCAAGTTAATCTACAGTCTTAATGTCAGAATTGCACATTAAAGAAAATAAGCCTTTTTTTGTCTTTAATATGTCACATAGATATATACTGTATAAATGCCTTGTCACATTGCAGCGTAAATACAGATTTTTCTGTTGCTGTAGGAGTGTACATGAGTAAAAAAGGCAGTGCATGCAGGAAGCAAGCACTTCACAACCCATAAGAACAAGTGGAGTCACTGTACATTCTTTGATAGGATACATTTACTTTGCTGTCTACTTGTCTGCTATTTTATATGCACTTTCTTAGGAATTTCTTTAGCAGAACCTGGAAAGACATTACAGAATTTGTGCTACATCTCTGCCCAGCTGTGTGTAGCAAGAGAATCCTTTCAGCTAATGCCACATTACGTGTCTCAGCAGTCTGTTTTAGTAGGTGGATAATAGATTTGCATAGCTGAAGTTCCTTGCCCCTGGCCAACAGGACCAAAAACTCCAAGGCAAAACCTTTGGGAATCTGTTGCTTAGTTGGGTGGCAGAAAGGGCTGGAGTAGGACTGCCAGCACAAAGACCCAGCTTCAGAACCAGGCGAGTTCTCCACACCAGGTGCCCAGTAACTGACACCGTAAATAACAGCCTTTGCTCTTTCCATTGGCAACTACTGACAGAGGTTTAAGAACTCTCTTCAGAAAGTATCTTGTTTCAACTTGTTTCACGAAGAGAATTTGCTAATCAGTTTGCATAAAATATTAGGATAATAATATTTTTAAATGCCAGAAAGAAAAGAAAAAAAAAAAAAGTTAAGTTTTGATTGAAATGTGCAATATTTATTCTTGGACTGTTGTTTCCTCAGATGTGTAAAGTAACAATCAACCTTCCATCCAGCTCTGAATGTAAGTGCATCTGTGCACATAATGGGATTGGCATACATTACAGGGTGTAACACTGTGAACACCAATGAAGGATATGAAAAGAAAGACATTTTTCCATTGGTAATATTAAAAAACTTGCTGTTGATACCTTCAGGTTTCTGGTGTGGAGAGTGACAAGTGTTTGGCTTTCTTTTTGTAGCACTTCCATCAGCTGACTGTTAAAGCTGATGATTCAGTCGTTTTTGTAAAATAAGGTAGAACTCAGCTTTTATTCTTGGGAATGATTTCTACTGCTGGAGAATACTGATTTGAGTATTAACACAGTGGTACTGCTGAATATTGTCACATGATCTCACTTATTTCCTAGTGCTATGCAGTGGTTATTTAAAGGTTATTGTTATAGAATCTAGATAAAAGCCATTGGAAAATTTGGAGACAGTTGAAGGTCAGCATAAACCCTCAAAATCTGCTCCCCCTGTGCAATAATGTTCTCTGCTGAATTGCTGAACTTTAATGGGTTTCCTTTCATTTTCAGGGGGAAGAAGCTGATGATGATGATATATACAACGTGCTCTCCACATTGAAGAGGCTGACCTCTTTTCACAAGTAGGTGATTTTTTTTCCTCAGAAATTTTATCAGTGAGCATCAGTTGATGTTCAGTGGAAAGAAATATATGGCCTGAAATATGACATAGAGATTGCTGTATGATTAGTGGCATTTGTGCCATTACTTTTACAGATTTGATTTGCAAGTGAGATACTGTCCCTTCCACTTAAATACTTTTACACCCGTGACTGTCTTACTAAAAGTCCTATACTCCTGCATGGCAGACAATGCACAAGGGATGCTTCCTTATCACAATAAGTGAGAGGACCTTCCTTCTGCCACCTCTCTTACACAAATTATTTTTACTGATTCAGTTTTTCTTTCTGTGCTTAGTCTTTGCTTATTCTGAATTCTGCCTTGGGTCCTTGTACAGAATGGCTCTGAAATATCTCCTGTTTGTTTCCATTCAACGGGAGCCCCACAGAGATCATTAAATCCTTACTAATTTCCGTAGAGCAGCAGACTGACACATGTGCAAATTAGGTTTTCGGTCTCCCTGGTAACACACTGGAGCCACTTCTGCCCTTCCTGAGAGGACTGGTGAAAGCTATAGTTCACATCCAAAAAAGAATTACAAATCTTAAAGCTTTTTTGAGTCTCCCGTATATATTTTTTTCCTTTTGGGTTCCAAATCTCTGGGGAGTTAATTCAGACTGTAAGGAAAGCCTTGTAGAATAACACACAAATAGGGGTTGGGGACATCTACCTTCACCTTCAAAAAATGGGAAAGAGAAAAGAATGAAAGCTGAATGAAAGCTCTGTATCATTTCTCAGCTGATTTGTTATTTATGGTTATAGTTCAATGAGAACTTCTAATTAATACCTGCTTGTATTATAATGGAGTAATGAAATCTTTTCATTTGTTTATTGAATGTAACGTTCTGTGTGATTTTTTTGTGAAAGGAAACAATCATACCATCCAAGGCAGTTTTTGCTGAACATTTAGCTATGAGATTAGGATCTTCAATCCAAATCTTGCATTGAGCTTTCTCATCTCAAAAACAGTGGCTGTTGTCTGATATTGCCATTGTCTGTCACCAGTTGGGAGCCAAAAGAAATTAAATCAGTGGAAGAAGCTGAAATTGCAGGCTAACAATTGATGCCTTTCCAATCTTATAAATGTGCACTGATAAAGTTGTTGCTGAGGCTTTGAAAAGAAACAAATCTATCTCTTCTTCCAGTGAGAGAAACTCCTCTGTACCTTCTCTGTGTTTGTGTTTGCTTGGTAGTTGCTGCTTATTCATGCCTTAGGAAGAAGCAGCCCAGCAAGGTGAAAATACAGGGGATTATCAGGAAAGCTTTCCAGACTGAAACGCTTCTGTACTGAGATTGCCCAAGCCTAAGCTAATCCTTTTTCCAAGAGGGCTCAAAGCACTTTATAATTCATGTCTTTTCATAAAACAAGGATATCAGTATTGCAGTACAAATGAAATTCATCGTTAGTGTTTCCTTCCAAGTTTTCAGGATGCAATAACAAATTTTCTTGAGTTCTTCTGAATAGGACACCTGGATTATATACTTGGGCTTGTTTTTTTTGTCAGGGTCTCACTGATATCTATAGATATTTTTCTGTCCTTAACAACATGGAAGCAATTTTTCTGTATTGACTCCAGCCTAATTCAGCTGGGCTTTCACACGCAGCACACCAGTGCTGTAGCAGTTTGTATGCTGCAAAATATCAGCACTTCTTATGTAATTACTTCAGTTAATTCAATGCAAGATGTGTGAATCTCAAGCATCACCTCTATTAGTGTGGATTTGCCCTTTGATGCTGTCTTGTAGAGGAAATGTTTCACTTAGAAGTCAGGGTTGTTGGTATTACTGTCCAGTAGTCCTCAAATATGATTTTGAATTTGATTCCTTCCTGCCTCCACACTGGCTTCATAAGCCTGCAGTGGCTATAGTAGCTCTTGAGAGTCAGTATAAGCATGATCAGTCAGGACACTACCCAGGTAGGAAAATTCATGGTCAGACCAGGTCTTCTCTACCTGTTATAAAAAACGTTTCCTTAAGCTTTTTTCTAGTAGCTGACCAGTGCATCCTTCAGACCTAGTTACTCAGAAGTTTGTTATATCTAGAAGTAGTAGAAATGTTGATAAAGGAAGCCTCAGTAGAGAAATTAGACACTATCTCGCACAGCTGTTCAAAGTCCAAGGTACAGCTTCTCTCACACTGTGCATCTTCCGAGAGAGCAGCAGTTTTTTGGATGAAGAGATCACCTCTGTGAAAAGGAAGTTTTCTAAGCTGCTTCTTGCCACGCTTTCAGGAGCACTGTGAAACTGGTACCTTTACTTCATGTGACTGCTTCCTGGCAGAAACATGCCCAGCAGACAGTGCTATCTATAGGGATGAAAAGAAGCCTTGAATGAAATATTTTCTGTAGTCCATGAAGACTCTCTGGCATGGAGGGACAAAGGGAAAATCCTGTTTTGTGTGATTTTTCATTCTGGAGCATTTGTGCCAGTCTGAACCTCTGTGGAGAATTGTATTGTGTCCAAGGTACCTTTATCGCTATTGTTTTGATTGTTAAGTAGTTCAGAAGAGACAAAGATGTTCCAGAATGTGCCTAAATTTAATGAGGCTCTTCTTTAAGGAATTGTGTATGGAAAACTCCTATGCAATATATATGTAGTTAAAATTTTTCCATTTTGGAAGCTGAAAAGCTCTTCCTGAGATCAGTTGTAACACCAGGCACAGAGCACAGAGTTCAGGTGCCCCGCAGCTGCCAAGCCAGTGGGGCATGCCCTCCATGATGGCTGCCTGACATGGAGGACTCTTAAGATGAAAAGGCAGAAATAAGACAGTTTTTCCTTTCCTGTTCCCTGTGGCATAATCTATGCTGATATCTGCCTCTGCACACCAAGGAGATTTTACTGCTTTAATTACAGCACTGTAATTAAGGATGTACAACTCTACCTTACTAGCAACTCTTGTGATTTGCTGAAGCAGCAACTATGTGCTTAATATCCCTAGTCAGAGGCAGTTCTGTGACAGCCTGTAATTCATCTATGAAACATTTTATTGTCATACTTCAAAGACCATCCAGATTCAAAGGTAGAGGGGGTATTTTTGCATACATTTCCTTTTGTTTTTAAGTTTTCCTGTTGTTCTATGCATGGATTTGAGCTAGAAGTCAAGATGTACCTTGGCTTAATGACACAACCGTTGTGCATATTTCACTTGCTCCCAGCACAAGCGCATTAATGTTTTTTGTGAAACTTAAATCAGTGAGGTTTTCCAGGGCTGACACACTCCAGACTGGAAGCATTTCTTACTAGGCTTTTTGGCAGGATCTGGGTATTCCCAGTCTTTAGTTCAGCATCACTCTATTTCAGAACTAGAGAATTATTTTTTCTGTCTGGGCAAGATAGTTACTTATTTAAACAAAGTGAGACAGCTCCAAAGCAGCAAAAACACAAAGGGGTGGGAAAAGTGAGTGTGTCTTGGTGACAGAGGTGCTGGGATGAAAGGGAGCCAGATGCAAGAGACAGCTTTACCTATGTCCTGGGTTCAACCCAGGTCCTCAACACTAGCCTAATGCACTCGGAGTCTGAACTGGGCAGCGATTTTGCCTGACATCATGGACTGGATGGACTCAGCAGCTTTATAGGGATTCGTCCATGCACTAAGGGATGGTATCTCTCTCTCTCTCTCTCTCTCTCTCTGTCTCTCTCTCTCTGTGGATGTATATATGTGAGATAAGAGTGATGGTATATTGAAAATGTGGGATCTGAGCATGACGTGAATGGTATGGAATAAAGGGTGGATACTGTCCTGGGTTCAGCAGTAGCAGTCAT
>JAOEHY010003930.1:0-23653 GCA_025447955.1 Psilopsiagon aurifrons | reverse complement strand
CAAAATGTACTAAGCAGTAACTAAAACATTGGTGTTATCAGTGCTGTTCTCAGGCCACAAGTCAAAAACACAGTGCTACACCAACTACTAAGAAGGAGAAAAAAGACTGCTACTGCTGAACCCATGACACATGGGCTCCATTTGATATCTCTTATATGATAAGGATGATGCTTAACAACTGACAGTAGCATGCAACAGTGGTTTTCCAGACTGCTTTTGGAAATGCTATTGAAGCAATGGCAGAGGGTTATTGAAACCCAAATACATGAAATCTATTAATTCCTCTGTATTTAGAAATGGATAACAGTGTATGTAAGGAATTTTGATTTGTTTGCCACAATGTATCCCTGAAAAATTCACAACAGCTGTTATTATTCTCCATCTTTTTATCTCACTAGGAATAATCTGATTAATTTCTTCCATTATTCTGAGAATCCAACTAATCAATACTACTTAAAATCCCAGTTTCCGAACTTTTTAGCAAAATGTAGCTAGTATGTCTAGGAATCATAATAAACGATTAACTTTAAGTTACTCATATGGGAATGTAGTTGCTAAAAATTAGATTAGCCCTGAATTGCTATTTTTACCTTTAGTTACATTAACAGTTTTGCTGCTGTTGATAGTCTCAGGGAAAGCTGAAGCTAGACACATGGGTTTATGTTGTCTTTTGCAAAACAAGATATTGCAAAAGTTTCTTCCCAGTTGTCGTGGTTTAAGCCCAGGTATAACATGCAGTTCGCTCACTCAGTCCCTCCTCTTTTTCCCTCTGCCCCTCTCCCGGGGGGATGGGGAGGAGAATCAGAAGAATGTAACTCCCATGGGTTGAGATAAGAACAGCCCAGTAATTAAGGTATAACACAAAACACTGATGCTACCACCAATAATAAAAATGACAAGGGAAATAACAAGGGAAGAGAATATAATTGCTCACCACCTGCCAACCGATAACCAGCCCAACCAAGCGGTGATCTAACCCTTCCGGGCATCCTGGGCATGACATGCTATTGTATGGAATACCTCTTTGGACAGTTTGGGTCAGGTGTCCTGTCTCTGCTTCCTCCCTGCTTCCCCTCCCCCCTGCTAGAGCATGAGACTCAGAGAGTCCTTGGTCAGACTAAACATCTGAGCAGTAACTAAAAACATCGGTGTTATCAGCGCTGTTCCCAGGCCAAAAGTCAAAAACACAACACTGCACTACCCACTAAAAAGGAGAAAAAAATGACTGCTGCTGCTGATCTGAGGACACCTGTAGAAATTACAAATTATTTACAGGAAAAGCTAGGGTAAAGAAATTCATATAGTTGCTCATTATTTTGGGGGATCTGTTTATTCTTTGTGCTACCTGGGGCAGGAAGTCTTAAGGTTTCTCTACAGCATCTCAGTTTGCCAGTTTCAGCTGTGCTCTCTGTAAAGGCAAGTGATAAACTTGAGGTAATTTTTAACTTTCTGGGAAACCTGAGATACTTGACTTGTTTAGGCATCTGTGCCAGTTTTATACCCCTATGATATATTCCTTGAAATACTTTGCTTTGCTTAGGTATGAAAAAAGCTCTGGGAGAGGGAAAAAAGACAAAATCAAAAGCTACAAAACCTACAACAAAATAAAAAGAAACTGCTGATCTCTTTCAGGGTCAAGCAAATAATATTCCACTCTAAAAATCTGATCTGGCAGCGGCATGTTGTCAGGACTGTATAATACCTATATGATCTCTCTATATACTAATAAGCGTGCAATTGTCAAGTTCTTACAATGACAGAAATAGAAGGAAAGAAGATCTCAAACTCAATTAAGTTCTTTTCTGTGTGACCCATGTTCTCTTTTGGTTTGCCATCATCCTCACATGGTTGGAGTAATTAGATGTCACTGACGGTGTATGGGAGTTTGACAGATGAAAGAGCTTACTTGAGAAGGTGAGTTTTTCTAAGACTAAGAGCAAAACTGAGATTGGAATCTTACACAGTAAAAAGAGAATATAATAGTCAAACACTATGTGGCAATTTCCTGTCTTCCTTGCTCCAGTGCAAATCATAAGCAACTTCACAGACATGGACTAACTGCTGTTTATTTCTTTTCAGGGATTTTTTATGTCTTCCTTATATCCATAGAGTTTGATGTGTAAACACCTAGGATTAGGTTTGGATCGTATTTTCAGCTAATACAACGACATACAGCTCATCATGATGTTTGTAAGGATCTAACTCTCACTGTAAACACAGAAAGCAGCCCTTGCTTGGGTGTATTAATTCATTTATGGCTAGCCTTTCTCCCTACTATTCCAGAATCAGATGCCAACACTTAAAAGATATAAGTAAAATCTAATGTCTGTACCATTTTCTTTTTTCTATTGTATGACCTGTTGTGTATGATATCTACATTTCTCATCTTTTTTATCTTTTCATTAGCTTTTTTCAAGCGTGATCTCACCAGGAACTTGCTTTGCAACATGTGTTCAACTGAGCATTTCAGAAATCTTTGATGCATTCCAAGATGGGTATTTATTTAACAGGATAGACAGGAAATCCTAGCCTAAGGTCAATCTCATACTAAGCCCTTCTGATTTTAGTTAACAAAGCTAGAATCAATCAGTGCAGTAAAATTTTCAGTTTACATTTTCTTTCCCTCTGCTCTTCCACTTACTACTGACTTGACTACACATTTGGTACAGAGCAGCATTTAGTGAAGAATAGGCAGAGCACTGGGTCATGGACAAAGTATATCAATCACATCTGTTTTGGTATTTTTTCATTTTCTTTTTTTTTTTCTTTTTCTTTTTATTCCCTAGTAGCTCACATTGCATTAGTGATGTAAGCCTTTAAACCTTTTAATTTTCTCTTACATATATCTTAGGACCTAGAGATACATTGTCTTTAAATAATTTCAAAGTAGAGCCAAAGAGACAATTAGCCAGATTTCAGGGTAAAATTTATCAAGATGGGGATGATTGTCATGACTCTGGATTTACTGAGAGGGTTAACAAAGTTCCCCATCAGCATTACATGCAATTGTGCATTGCATAGTTCAAGAACTAACTTCACTCAAACAGTGCATGGTTCTGCTTTGCATGAGAATCATTCATATGTTCTAGAATTGGGCAAATAAATCACTTTAGCAGAGCATCCCTTTATGATCATGTACACTGATGTGGATATCAGTGAAAAGCATCCTGTCTTACTTGCCTTTTTTTTTTTTTTTTTACTTCTTTTAAAATAATATTTCTGAAAAATTTGGTGACCTTAGTGTGAACCATGAATCATGACTGCTGATTGACATCATCAGGTGAATAAGTGACATTTAATTTGAGAGCTTTCCCAGAGATGAAAGGAATTTTTTGTTGTTGGGTCCTTGTAGGAAAACACTTAGAGCTGACTTTTGGTTATATATTCTAAACTGATGAAAACCACAATGTTCCTATTTAATGACCTTAGCTTAAGGTAAGCATGCTTATTTCTGATGGCAGGATGGTATAAATGGGGGAATATTTTTAGTCCTTTAGCTACGAATCTTTTGTAAATACTCATTAGTTTCCAAGCTGAATTTGATTGTGTAAAAGAAAAGAATAATGAGAAATATTCTTAAGCTACTTTCCCAGAATGTGCTATAGAAAAGTGCATTTTTAGACTGATGAAGGACTCAGTAGCAAAATCAGTTTGCCAAGAGTTTATTTTTTGGGAAAAAAAAAATGTATCAGTGGGAATACTGATGGAGTAAAACTAATTTTTTAGTGGGAAACAGTGATTAAAAAAAAAAAATCCTGTTATTTTCATTATCAACATCATTGTGCCAACATTTTACTTTCATGGAAGGAAAAATAGAGTGTAAGGTTTTCAGGAAAAAACACAACAGATCATAAAATTAAGGCCTCTGAACTTCTCACAGATTAATTTTGCAAATCCAGGTTGCAGTCCATGAATACCCCAGGCTGAAATTAAACAGGGAAAGTAAACATTAGTGGAGAAAGAAATCAAGGAACAGAAAAGGGAACTTTTGTCTCCCTTTAAAATCACTTCAACATATGGAAGGCTTGGCCTCCTTACTTTTGTGTCCATCATGATATGATATAAGACAAAGTGCTTGTCTTTTTTCCTAGATGGGGTGGCTAGCAGTCTACTTTGGAGTTAAAGTTATGTGCTGAAGTAGTCATCAAAAGTTTCCATTAATCTGGCTGAATGTTTATTGCTGGCTTTTTGGTTCACAGGAAAAAAAAAAAAAAAAAAAAAAAGGCAGTATTTTAAATCTTTTTAAAATAATAAAATAATTAAAAAAATTAATAAAAAAAAAAAAAAAAAAAAAAAAAACCAACAGAAAAATAAACCAAAGTATACAAAAACCCAAAAACTTTTTGTGAGACCTCAGTTGTGAATACATTTATATGAGTTGCATAAGACCTCAAAACATTCAGGATGTTCTGAAGAAAACATCTTGATTTCAGATTATTAAACTCTGACATTTTATATTTTAATCAGTTTCTTAGAGAGCTTCTCATCAGGTTTCCCAACTGTGCTCTTTCCACTTTAATGATATAAGCTTTCTCTGCTTTAAAGGAATTTAGTAAAGCTCCAAGGTGTGGATGGCCTGATTCTGGAACACTGAAGTTATGTATGAATTAAGACTGCAATTATCCCCAAAAGAGATCAAGACCAGATTTTCGCCAGTGATGGTGCAGTTTACTGGCCTTTCAAGCAGAAAGGAAAAACTGCTGCGCAAGATAATAACAGCAGCTAGATCTTGAAGCAGTGACATCTTTCCTACTACTGGTATGTTATACAGAAACAGAGGGTGAAACCACATAATTGATATATGAAATTAAGCATCCACTGCACACAAAGACCACCTCTATGGCTAAGCCCTTTTTCCAACAATGGTGCCTCTCCATTTTTGCCACACTTCACTGAAATGAGAGAGTGAGGCTTAAGTACAACTTAAGAAATATTGGGTGTCAATCTGGTATGATTAATCTGGTTGTGTGAGCATGAGATTGCAGGTACAAAGAGTGTGAAATTTTAACACAAGTAGTTATTTGTCTGTCAACCTGAGGAAGTCATTCTGTGATAGCCAAATAGAAAGATTATTCACAAGCCAGTCATTACTCCAGGGGCAGCTTCACACGAGAGAATGAGGTAAGCCCAGGGAAGTCTGGATGACTGGTTTACATGGAAATGTAAGAACAATATTACTTGTCAAATTTGCTCAGAAATTGTCTTTAATAAATGCTATTGCACAAATATAGAATTAAGATTTTCAGCATTTCACAGTGTCACAAATTGCTCCAAGAATATAGTAGGAGATTATTAAAATAGCTCATTTTTTCTTTACTTTGGAAGTGGCAAAACTACATATCATGATGGACATAGGCCAAGCATAGATTTACTTGAAGAGCTCCTTTAGCAACTGTGCTTTCACTAATGCTGAGAGTGTGGTAGATATTTATCACTTACTTACAGAATGCAGTTGCAGCCATGTATCTTCATAGCATACCACTTCTTTCCCTCTGCTATTCAAATATTGCTTCTATCCAGGTTCTTGGTGTCCTGCAAGTGTTCTTGCCCCAACATATGCAACATTTCCTATATGTACTCATGTACGTTCTAGAGTTCCATGGGAGAATAGCATGACTGCTCAAGCACATGGCTGTCTTGCTTATCCAAGAGTGTAAGCTTCAATTGTTCATCTGAACAATTATGACAGATCTTACAGAGTTTATTGTGTAGCTTTGGCTTTGGAAGCAAAAGGCATGAAATCCTGACAAAGGGAACTGCTGCAATTTCACCCCATGTTCTTTATGAGAGGCTGACAAATTCCGTGATAGTATCTGGTGGATGAGAACATAAAAATTTCTACAAATATTATACTTTTAAGGACTATATGGAGAATAGGTGGTAATATATCATTAAATGTCTCAAATAGAAAAATATTGGCTATACAATAAACATGAAATGTGACAGCAGCGCGTTTTACAGGTACAAATGTACAAATTCATATCTAAAATATTCCTTATTGTAACTTGGTGATTTGGTTCGTTGGCTGTTTTTTTTTCTTTAAATGCTTTTAAAAATGATTTCTTTTACTAGAACCCATATTACAAACAGAAGTTGTTTTTCTGAGATAATTTATGTGAGACCAGAAGAAATTGGTACTTAATTTACTTCTACTAAATGTAATGAGTACATCTCTAAGTTTTATTATTTCTAAAATCACAAGTAGCTGGACAGGAACTTAGGGATTCTTTCAGTTAAGCATTTAAATAACAAGGGCTTTGTTTGAATCTACGTCCACTCCAATGTTTGTCTCTACAATGATTTATAATAGTATTCATCTCAGTATGTAAATTTCTTGCCCACTTTAGTTGTTCTGCATGTTCCTGTGTTATTCTATGTGCCGATCTTTCTGTCTATGGGGGAAGAAGCTGGCTTTTTAAGGTGAATGCCGATGAATGATGTATTCCTGAAGACTTTTCTTTGCCCTGATATAGTAAGGAATTTCAGCACCCTCAAAAATATACATGATATACTTCAGGTGGTTTTGAAGGACTGATATTTTGGGGTCTGGATTGTTCTGAATGATATTTACTTTGTCTTGAAAAGACATGGCATGGAAAGCAAACTGATTTTTCTCAGATTTGCCAGAAGGGATTGGAAAAGGCAAGAACTTATTCATGTATCTCAAGCAAACTCTTTATAAAGTTTCTGGCAAAATGAAATGCAGCAAGCAGTCAAATGACATTAAAGGTTTAATTTTAGTAATTTATACCGTGAAGAGGTTTCCTTTGGTGGTGGTTTGTGTTTTGATTGGTTGTTTTGTTTTTTTTAAGTGTCATGTCGTCCTGTATGCACTAGAGGGCAATGCAAGAATTTCGGTTTTGATGGGATATTCCAATATTTATTTCTTTCTGTCCTCCCCTGCAACTTTTTTTGCAAACTTCTATAAGATGCAGAAAACACATTAATTTAAAACATGCCTGAGCAGGATTGTTTTAAAAGCACTTGGAACGACCTGTTTATTAATAGATATGAATTGCTGGCAGCTCTGATCCTGCTTCCTGGAGTGGCTTGTGTAATGAATTTTGCAGATAAAAAAAGAACATGTAGCAAACTCTTCTATTTAATTTGATACCTTAGGGAGAAAACACAAATAATTCAGAATCATTGTGAATAAGTTGGTAGGTACATTAGCTTACATTTAAATGAAAATACTTAATGACAAATAAAGCTGCTTTCCAACTGTTGTAGGCATCTAGCCTGAAATGTCAAGCAGAGGTTGGCATTTATGTTAATTAAGATAAACAGGTTTCCCAGCTAATTTGTTAATGCTGTTCACTTACACTGTGCTCTCAGCACTCAGATGCCTGGAGTCCTCAGAGCAGTAACTAATACTTAAGTTAGCTACTGTTGGCACATAAGCTCTTAAAGATGTGTATTACTGAAGGGCTGACTGCTAGATCATTTCTGACCTTTGGCAATCTACTAGGAAGATCAAGAGAACCTGGAGAAGCCTCAGAACTTGAGTTTTCTCTAACCTGCCTCAGCATTCTAGCCCCAAAAGTCTGCTTGAGTAGCTTAAAAGAATAAATATATAAACATAAGGTACCATAAATAAAAACATCCTTTCATTCTGTTTCCTGCAGTGACAAGAGATATATATTCTAGATTGTAGACAGAGCTGCCTTGGAGATAAATGGTCTGATTTCAGCATCTCAGCAGTAGATAATAGATTCCCCTCAGAACCACATAATTAAAAAATGACATTTCTGCTACAACTTGCCAGCTTGGCACTGCCCTAGGATTCTGGGGACACAAAAGCCCTGCAAGGCACAGTAAAACAAATCTTACACTAGTCAGTGAGATAATGTAAGGTGGCATTAACAAAGATGAAGATCCTGGTAGGACAAAGGATCTGTCTAGTTTCCTTCTTTCTTTCAAAAGGGACAAGACCAAGGAAATCTATTTATTACAAAATACACCAGATGAGAGAAAGCATATGTGGAGGGGCAGTAGAAATTAAGACCTTAATTTCCATTACAGTTTTGAGAGCTAGGATCTGGCATGGATCAGAAATGCTCTCAAGTGAGCAATTCACGGTGAGGGGCTTTTCCCAATATGACAGTCTTCTTTGTGGATTGTGTCAAGCTTTGCTGTCCTTTAACTCTCAACATAGAAATAATTTTCCTGTAGCTAAGCTTAGTTGTTTTTAATGCTCACAGTGAGTAAAATTCTACATGAATATGATTCACTGTGTATACATTAGTGTTCCCTGAATATAATTGGTCTAGCAGCCTTTCCTGGTGAGAGCAGATGGGGAAATTCTGGCCTTTCAAGTTGCCTGGCATTCTGGCTACCTCAGACTGACACTGCTCGCATGGTTTTCTGGGGTTATAAATCTACGATTTATTATTCTATCTCATTCAAGATGATTAATCAGGAGATCTCTTTGAATAATAAAAGGGCTCCTGTAGAGCAAGGCGTGCTCAATGAGAGCTCTCAGAGAGTGAATGTCCTTTGTATGTAATGTGCTTGGGATCTAAGCAGACTTGGGATCCTGAAGTTTCAAACTGCGAAGTAATAAGTCAAAATTGTCTTTAACTCTAGTGTTTTGCTTGAGTGAGTATAAAGTTAAGAAACAAAACATCCTAGCAGGACCACAGCTTTGTGAACTTTAAACCTTTTTCTCCACTAACAAAGCCCTTTCTGCAACTCTTGAATGGCATTTAATTATAAGAAGCGGAGAACAAGGAAATCTCCTTTGTGATTGTCATTGTTAATTCAAGTGGTTGCAATAACTGGCATTCACTACTTGAGCATATCACTAGCATAAGCAGCTAGAATGTCAACATTATTATTTTTACTGTTGACTCTGTCTAGAACTTCTTATCTTGAAAAATTAAGCTAGGTATATCTAGCCTATTCTCTAATGAAAGGTCTGACTCTGCTGTCCCTTCTACTTCTGAGGAACGTTTCTTTTAAGAGCAGCCCCACTGGGAGTTTTTCCTGACTAAAAGTAGCAGAGGGGAGACAATTGAATGTAACTGGTTTATAATGTGAGGACTATAAGCAACAGTTCATTTCCATATCAATTATAGTCTTTGCTGGGTTTGAAATTAGCTATTGCTAGGAAAATACAGAAGCAGAAAATGTTCCAGATTTTTAGTAGTGTTCTAAGTGAGTAGCTTTTTTATATAGATTAATTGTCAAACCCAGTGTTCAGAACAAGAGATAGGGGATTGTTTTGTTCACTGAGAATTCAAATGAGCAATTTTATGTAGGCAAAAAGTGATTTTCAATAGAAATTAGGTCCTCCGCCATTATGATATTTACAAATTGTGATTTTCAATAGTAGAAGACCAAAATGTCCTCTTAACAATTAAATGAAAACTAAGGCTAATTTTCTAATGATGCCTTGGGTTACTGGAATGTTACCAAACCATTCCCAGAAACAGGACAGACTCTCAAACACTGTAATTGCAGAACTCAAAGGGAGCTACTGAAGAGTACTGTGAGGAGGTGGTGAGAATTACTACAAGTGTGCGTATCGATTCTACAATAAACAATAAAAATGTACTGAGGTCCTAAGGAGCAGACTGGTGAAAAACGGAGAGGGAAAAACATGCATAGACAACAAGCTTTCTAAAAGGCTAGGTGCCTTAGGTAGTAATAGAAAAGATTGAGAGTTCATTGGGGAAAGTCTTTACTCCCACACCTTCAACATGTGATTTCTAACAGAGAAAAGTGACAAAAGTCCTTGCATGAGAGAAAAAATTATGTGCTAGAGCTGATCAGGAATGTGTCAGAAGAAAAAAGATAATCAATTACAATTAATGACAGGGAGATATAAAAGCTTTAAAGCCAGCTGGGAGCTCTCTCAGGGCTGAAAGCATTAACAAAGGAGGATTCCATCCAGATAGCAATGAAAAAAGCTTGTTGCAGACCTGTGGGCTGGTTTAGGCTAAATCATAAATACTGGCATCTGGGAAGGACATAGAAAAATTTGCTGCAGATCAGATGACCTGCACACCAGCATACCTTAACATACTACCTTGGCTGTGCCAACCAACCACTTGTGTTCCCACCTGCCACTGCCAGACTCAAAGAGGGATGGGAAAACACAATTCAAAACCAAAATGAATCATCTCTTTAGTGCAACTCTATGAGCCCTCTGCTGCCTCTTTCCTCCCAGCATAATTCCTCTGTCACACAGATGAAGGCTTTCTTATAGCTCAGCCTTATCTGGTATTTCTGGAAGATACTGTCTCGGATGAAACAAATGGTTGCTGTGACAGATGCAGTAGGCATACATGGAGAATTTCTCCAATTCAAATCAACCCCTAGTATGGCAGAGGATGGCAAGGATGGCTCACCAATATTTTAAGTGACAGCTCATGAAAAGGAATACACCGCTTTTTCTGAAAATTTGCTCCAGTGTTACTACTTCCTTATGATTCTTTTCATAAACCAAATTTTCGAAGAGATAAAAATGCCATGATCTATATGTCCTTCACAGTCAAATAAAAGGCAAAATTTCATCACTGTGCATAGTTGCTTGCATTAGTCAAAGCAGTAATTCACATATTTTAGGTATTTACATATGTATGCAATTAAGCAGGAACTATTGCATGCACTCATAAGAGCAGCACTGATCTCCTTAAATTTACCTGAGTTACTGGTCAACAGCAACTCAAACCTCCTAATATTTTTGAACACATTTTGGTCTGCTCATCTCCTCCTGTTGTACCAAGGTGAAAATTCTTTCAAGGGGAGAACACTGCCTCTGAAACCTGAAATTGCTTTGGTGTTGAGCAATGCTAGATTGATCTTTGCATAGCTGCGAAGTATTTATATCTTTCTTGTATTTAAAATGATACAGTATCTTAGCAGATAGCAGCTCTCAACTAAGAGGCATTTACCAGTTACTGAATCCCACTGCCCACTTGGTGTTCTTGTCTATGAATAGTATTGCCATTTATAAATGGAAGTGGTCATGGCTCCTGACCTTCAGTGTGAGCAGAGAGAAGCATAGTATATTGCCATAACAACGTTTTTACTTGAGATTGAACAATATTTCTTGAAGTAAATTGCTGGCAACTGGGAAGAATAGCCACTAAATTAAGAGTCACTTTTCTATTCATGCTTCTTGTGCAACAAAATACTAACCATGATGAGAAAACAAACTCCTTTCTTATTTGTATGGTCAACTTCCCCTCTGATGACAACAAAATTAAAAGGCTCTAGCATATTATGCCTGGTCTACACTGGTCTGATCCTTGCTAAGAAACCCTCACCTGTTCTTTAAGAAAACTGTAAGGACCATTTTTCCTGTTTTCCTCATAGTTTCTGTGACAGGAAAAAGACCAAATCACAGTCCATAGCCATAGTTCAGTTCAATTATAACAGTAATGGTAACCCTGCATTTTCAGATGAGAAACTACCTAGTAATTGCAGATGTTCTGCCAAGAGCACATGGTGTACTTGATAACACACAGATGATCAGGAGCAAGCAATGGCAACAGTGCATGTGAGGCTGATAAAAGCTGTATTACAAAGCATATGAATTGAGCTGGAAAAAGAAACAGAAAAGAGCAAGTACTACAAGATGTATCCAAAAGAAATATGAAAGAATTCTTCCCACCTGCATGGTCCCAGGGGGAAAAAAAAAAAAAAAAAAAGCAAAACAAAAATTGGGGAAGGAGAAGGAAGAAGCTGACAGAAGGTTGGTGAGCTGGATAGTAAAAATTAGAAAAAAAAGGGAAAAAAAAGTGACAGGTTAGAATGCTGGGAAGTAAGACAGTGAGGTATTCTAAATTTTCCACATAGAATGCTGTTGCTATACTGAATAGCATCCTATTTTTTGAGGCCAAACTGCTTAACTGTATGACATGATGCAGCTAAAAATTATTTTCTTTTGCATACTATAGGTGTTGATATGACTGTCGTCACTATGCTGCACAACCACAAAAGAGAAATCCTGGTATTTATCAAGATTACAGGAAAACTTAGTTCTTAAAATGCAGCTTGTACATCCTTGTCCTATGCTCCCCTGCATTTTCCAAAGCTATCTGAACCTCAATAGGAAGAAGAAGATAACAGGCTTTTGAAGATGCCACTGAATCTAGCTTGTATTTGGTCTTTATAGATCACAGTTTTCCAGAATGTCTCATTACTGAGTCAATAGAAAATGTTGCAGAATATCACCATATATTAAGATGCTATAAACCAGGGGATAGTATATGAAGACCAGCTGGCAGTGTCAGGTACTGAACCTTTAAAATACAAAAAAAAAAAAAATTAAAAAACACACACATAAAAAAAAACAAAAACAAAAAACAACCCAAAAACCCCAAAGTTAATTTGTGGTGAGAAAAGAAAAATACCTGAAGCCCTAAGGCTAATTGCTAGTTGTAAAATGTAGTCTGCTTCTCTTACCATACTGATAGGTGTTTCAAAATTATTACTTGCTGTGTTGCTTTAGGGGCAGATATGTGAGACAGGCAAGAGCTTGAAATAATTCACTTAATGGACCCTTGGTCATTTAACCATCTAGTTCAGATGGAAGCAATGCTCTGATTAAAAGGGAGCTACTGATACAATGAATGGCTTCCGTGTGAGTCAAATGGAAATGGCTTCGGGGAGGGGATGGGATGTGGAAAAGGAAAGATGAAGGTAGGAGTCAAGATCACTGCAATGTGGACTAGAAAAGGTGACAGTCTAATTTATCATGACCTGAAAGGGTAGAAGGACTTTCTGGAAAAGAGTGTGAAGCAGCATAATATGACTAACAAGACTGTAACTGTTCATGTATTTATTGATCAAACTAAATCCACTAATAATATTATGGATAACTACCCCAAGAGATGACACATATTCTGCATCAATAGCAACACATAATGCATTACTTTTGATAGACTACAAAGGTCCCTTTCACTCTCATTTGAAGTGTTCATACCTATGTGATAAGCAAACCTGAAACATGGAAAATCACTGCTTTTTCTGCTTTCTAGTCTCATATTTTTTCCTATTTTTCTGGTGTGATCTGCAATGCTTAACAAGAAGTCAGGGTAAGGACCCCTGAATATAGTTCCAGTGGGTGGTTCAAAGTCTCTGCGTGCTGTTGTCCAGTATGCCACAGCTCCTCAGAGCTATATCCAGCAGAGAAGGTAGGGTCAAAGCCTTTTTGCTACAGGAGTCTACCTGACCAGTGGGAGCATCTCTGCTGTCAACATTCAGTTTGTGACTCAAAACCAAACAATTAGGTTTTCATATACCAAGGCACAACAGCACAGAACTGCATGCTTCCTTCCATTTCTCTAGCTTTTCATTTTTGAATGCACAGACTTACATATTTATTTGTGCATGTTGGCACATTTTTTCCACACACACAAAGATGTGTATACATATATATATCCCTTGTGTGTATTTGATTAGTTAAATAATTTAAACTACCTCTTCTATGTGATTATTTTAAAAGTAAATGTGACAGATAGACATGCTTTATCTCTTTGATTTTATGCTTTTGGTTTTCTATTATCTATTTCACTGAGTTAGCACAATTAAATCAGTCACCTGCACTTCTGTTATTACTGATTCTGTAACAAACAAGTTGTGCATTTTGTCTTCTTGTCTGTGAGAGAGGTAAATTTACTACATATCTTTTCATTTCGTTTTAAGAAAATACTTATTCTTTCTCCCAACTCTTAATATGCTATAGGAGGCAAAAAGAATGCAACTGAATATGGACCTATGGAAACTACTGCTTCCTAAAATAACAACCTTTTTATGTATCAGTAGCATGATTTTTTTTATTTCTTTTTTTTCAAAGTAATTTAGGTAAATAACATTTTTTTTAAAAAAAGATGATTTCTATGTCATAGGATTTTGCTTTGTTTACAGTTTAGTGAGTATAAAATAGCACTACTTAGATATTTTTTCTGAAGTTAATGCCTGCAGAGACTGATTTAGAATTTAAGCAGTCATGTATTCACTGCTGCTAACAGCAAACTTGGGGAGAAGATGACAGCTTGTTTGTAAAGACCCTGCCTGTACATTTTCTGTATATTACAAAACATACACCTTTTTTTTACAGCACTCTCTATGTAATGGTGCAAATTCAATATTAACCAAAGTGATATTATTTATTGACTTCTGTCAGACCAAGGATCTCCGCATTAGGGTCATTTATGAGTATAGCAGAGACAAGTGAAGGGACAGAAAGATGTAAAACTGTCTACTGTTGTCCAGCTTAGAGTGTAACTTCCCCACTGTCCTGGGTTCAGCTTTAACAGTTATTTTTTCTTCTTCCTACTAGCTGGTGCAATCCTGTGGTTTTGACTTTAGACTGAGAACAATGCTGATAACACACTGATGGATTTAGTTGTTGCTAAGTAATGCTTACTCTGATCAAGGACTTTTCAGTCTCTCATGCTCTGCCAGTGAAGAGGGGCACAGGAAGGCAGGAGGAAGCAGAGACAGGATGCCTGGCCCAGACTAGCCAAAGGGGTATTCCATACTACAGCATGTCACACCCAGTGTATAAACTGGAGGGTGTTATGTGGAAGGGACTGGATTGCTGCTCGGATAGGGCTGATTATCAGTCAGTGGCTGGTGAGCAATTGTATTGTGCATCACTTGTGTTTATTGGGTTTTTTTTTTCCTTTTCCTTATAGTTTTATATTCTCTCCCCTTGTTATTTCCATTCTTCTTATTATTATTACTGTATTGTACTTTAGCTATTAAACTGTTCATATCTCAATGTGTGGAGTTTACATTCTTCCAATTCTCTGCCCCATCCTGCCCTTAGGAGGGAGGTGAAGGGGACAGGTGAATGAATGGCTGTGTGGTGCTGAGTTATTGGCTGGGGTTAAACCATGACACCCACTAAATAAAATAACCTAGAGCTTTCAGCATCATTTTAGTTATAGTTTCTATATGTAATTTTGTGCAGCATGGAGATCAATCTATTTAAAGAACAAAAAAAACGTAGTGTAGAACCCAGACAGAAGGGATTTTCTTCAGGTTGTGTCACATTGGAGGCAAGTTAAATCCATCTGTGGGTTTTTAGGTTTTGTGCTGTAACCCTCTGTTAATTGCATTCTCAATGGGAGGTGATAGAGATGCTCCCATTCCTGCACACACTTCTGTCCTTCATCCACATCCAAGCTGCATTTAAAGTCAGCTAAATTTAGAGGACAACTGTGTTTAATTTTTTTCTTCACCTATTTTTACTGCAGTAAGTGATTTGGCACTTTCAGACCTTCCTTTCTTCAGGCACCTGGATGCTACTTCAAATGCAGATACTGTGTATGAACACATCAGATAGGGCTTTTAAGAACTTGATAAGGTTGTCATTTGTCATGCAAATGAGTGTTTCTCTATTACTGTCATGCTAGTTTTCATCTATATTTGCAGAGAAAATGCTAGGGTGTTGAAGACCTGAAGAGATGACTTAGTTACAAATGAGGAGTCCACACTGCCCTTCCTAACTCCCCTCTGCCCAACACCACCCCAAAAAAAATCAAACAAAAAAGAGCTAAAAGGAAAAAAGACACAGAGACGAAATAGTTTGGCATTCTAGCAACATATATATGTCCAGAAGGACGTTTTTGTCATCTAGGGGTGATACGTTATTTTAGTTATCTTTTGACACATCACCCCAAAGGCAAGACGGGGATCTCAGTTACTTGAATGGAAATAGGGAGCAAATTAATTGAACTTGGTAGTTGTACACATCAGTGTAAAACCTGTCAAAATGAGAATAGAAGGAGGGACTAGGGAACCATTTTGATTCTGCTATAGCACTACGTAATTCACTGGTGACTCATGGCTTACCGTGACATCAATGAGAGGAGAAGGAGGTTCTGGATTTATTCTACAGATTTTGGAGGTTACATTTTCTGAGAAGAAACAGGCCTTTACAAACTGATCCTTTTCTTTTGCTTACTGAGTAAATGCACTGTTTCTCTCTCAGCCTTTTTATGTAAGCGTGGGGAAGTACTGATATTGACTTCAGTGCAGAGGATACTGTATTCAGCAAGTCTGTGTTCAGACACACTGTGAGGCTTGCAGAGGCTAAATTGTGAAGTTGGTTAAGGCACTCAGTCTTCCAGTGATCATTGCAAGTCCATCTATTTTATGTTATAATTAAAATATAAAATATACCTAATATATTTTTAACAATTTTAACTCTAACAATTTTGCCACAAAAAAAGCTTACAGACAGAACATAAAAAATACTTAACAATGCTTATTTTTACATAAATTAAACACAATCCTTAATCCCATAACTGTCATATACTAAAAATGGAATTCTGCTGAATTTAAGGGCATACTTGTCCCCTGATGGAATCTAAATGTCCCTCCATGTAGCAATTCCTCTTGATAGATTCTCAGGGGATCAAGTTTCAAATGAACTCTTGGCTAACCGAGCTACCAAAGCAACAAGCAAAAAAAAAAAAAACCAGTCAGAAACTGTTGGCATGTGTCAGCAGTGTTGTGTGAATGTCATGGAAGTGCTCTGAACCAGCAGCTAGACCAGCTCTGAGCTCCCTTCGTTGCAGCAGAGCTGGGAGGTGGTTCCAGACCACAGTCCATGCCCATGTAGTCGCAGCTACTGCTGCTGCTTATCAATCATTGCTGATGTTATCTGAATGAACTCATTTTTGTGTAGTCATCAAATAACAAACGTATTAATACCAGTCAGAACGAAACAGAGAAGCAAAAATAAGCCCCCAACAACCCTCCCAAATACTTGACACACTCGCTGCCTCATATTTTCTGAAGATCTAATGAGGCAGCTATAGAACACACAACATGCTGGCACCTTAGATTTTCTGGGTAATTTCACAAAACAGACAGTTGCAATACTGCCTAAGAAGAGTGGTATGCTCAAGAGAGACGCTTCTTTATAAGGTGTTGAGAAATCTCTGTTAGTGATGAGGGGTAAGATTAGTATCCCATCAAAGATAATGGCCAGTGTATAACAGCTACAGATGAGACTGATTTCTGAGGAAGATCTAAGGTGTTGAAGTGACTTGTGATAATTTTGTACTGTTGCTGTTCTTAGTATTTAAAAATAATGTTTGTTTGCACTATGGGAGTAAGAAAACTCCACAAAGTTCCTAGTGTGCCCAGTGTTGCACAAAGTCATAGCACAGGTACAATTCCTGTCCTTGGGTCTTGCAGCTTAAATGATCAACATGCACACACACTCACATATGAAAGAATACAAACCCCAAATCCAGTTAAATAGGACTTAGGATGTTTTAGGAACAGAAGCAGAAAAATTAATGGTATCCACAAGTTCTTCTTGAAAGACTGTAGGATAATTTTCATCTGAATTTCTGCGTGCACTGCTTATGGTGATAGTACTTCCTGACCCCTGCTGACAGTCATTGAACTCATGGAGCACAAAGATAGACATTGTCATTTCTGTCTTCCCTAGTATAATGGAGAGACTCATCGTTTGGCTGCAGATGCCTCTTCCAGTTTGAAATGTAGCTAAGCCTCTGACCTGATAAAGAACCAATCGATCAACTAAAAATACAGCTATGTGACATAAAAATGTTCCCTGCTGAGCAGATTTGATAGCAGACTATGGAGACTAGAGGAGAGGAAATGAAAAATTATTCTTTAAAACAACAAAATCATTTCAGTTCATGCTTTAATTCTAAGTAATTTTATAATAATATGAAATGCTGTTATTTCTCAAATCTCTAGTTCAATGATTGCATTTTGTCTGGTGTGAAGACTATCTCACATGAAATTCCTTATTTTTCAATTGATACTATACACCTTGTCTCTCTCTTTTTTCTCTCTCTGTTGAGATTGGTTCACACAGAACAAAAAAGTAATCAACACACACTTGAGAGAGTGAAAGTATGTCAAGGAAGGTAAATTGAAGTACTAAATCAGGAGGCAATAGTGGAAGGAAAGAGAACTTCAGACCTTCAATAGAAGGAAAGCTGGAAGATGTGGAGAAAGAAACTTATGGAATTAACCTGACATACTATGGGTGATCCCAAGCTCCACAGCTTTTCACACTTTTGTGTGTGTCTACCCTGTAATTATGGGAGGAAAGAGAAAGATTGTTCTTTATGAACAATTAAAACAAAAAGTTATTAAATTATGCATATTTTTCTTCTTATAATGCATTAAATGAGCAAAGACCGGTTTATCTGCTGCTTCACATTTTTTTCTCTCTCTTCTCCTGTTAAGTCGTTAAAAATCTTTTATACTACTTGGAGAGATGGGAAACTTAATTACAGAGTCTTTAAGGTGCTTTGAGATACTGAAGTGAAAGATGTTATTGTACCATGACACATGGCCAAAAAAAAAAAAAAAAAAAATATCCATTTTTTCTCCCTTTTCTGTGTACTGCTTTACAAAGCCATTTTTGTATTTGTGACTTCATTTCAGAGCTTGCCTGAAAGGGGGATGGGCTTCCTATCATATTAGCCCATAAAGCAGAATATAATCCACTTCAAAAGATTAGTGCTAGAGATAGCTTTGTGATGTGTAATGAGAATAAGAAAACTGTATTCTTTGATCTTGAATAACTTCATACTGTATGTATGAAAGCTTCTTGATATGAATTTCTGGGGCTTCTGGAACCCGAATAATTTGAAACTTTTCTGGTGGGGTGCTGAAGTAGGAGTCCTTACTTTCCCCTTCAACATTAAGGAATTTTCACTGGCTAGGCAGGCCATGATAGATGCAAGTTCTTGTGATAAATTTCCCTTCAGAAGAGGGTTATATCTTTCATGTTGGACAATGTTTCAGTTACCATGGCTAGTTACAGGAAAGAGTGCATGATCTTTTCCAGTTGAACTGTCAAAGCACCACTGACCTCCCACGCACAGATAAGTAGATTGTAACATATCCATACCTGGGCATTGAAATACTGTCCTTCAGAAGGGACAGGGAGAGATTAACTGCCATATGGTCTTACATCATTCCATCACCAGTGGAAAAATATGCATTCACCATTTGCAATCTAATCTTTTGCAGTAAGCCCAGCTACATCCAAGCTTGAGCTAAACACAGCCCCATGTTTCTATTCTTTGTAAAAGAATATAAATGGCTCCCTTCTATCTTGCTAAATCACCATTGACTTCCTCACAGTCCCTCAGCACATGAGAGGGTGGCAGCTCAGTGCAGCCATGGTTAGAGCTATTGCTTTAGTACTTCACCTTTAGTTTCTGTAGGTTTCAACAGCCTGTATGTCAATCACAAAGGTGATCCTTGCAGCTGGCCAGAATATGAGTCATGGCTGGGATGCATCTAAACACAGAATTGGTCACAGGAAAGCTTATCAATCTGGGCTGAAGGAACTCAGTAAAGCAGGACAGCTTGATTCATATGCATTTGCATACACACAGACATAGCCATCAGCACATGTTCTGAATTTTCTGACACAGAAAATAGTTGGGGTAAGAATGAGTTTTCTTGCTCTTCTTTTACAATTTTAGTTTGCATGTTTTTGTTGTTCATTTTTTTTTCCTCCCCCTTCCACAAAGTATGCACTTTATCATAATCCTAGACCAATATAAGGTTTGTTGAGAAAAAAAGAACCATTATGCTATGAAGCTCTTCAGACCCTACTCCAGACTCCTTGCAATTTAAGAGCAGGATAAGACACAGTCAGTGATGCATCTTTAAGAAAGGGAATAGTATAAACACGCACGGCATGTAAGCAGCACACTGTGATTACAGTAGGAACAAGCAATGTGTGACTTAGCTTGTCTAGAGCTTACCAAACCTATAGGATGATTTTTAGGCAATAATACAGTTCCCCAAAAAATATCCTTACTGCAAACCCTAGTGTTTATATCAACACATAGATAAGAAATTACATTCTTTCACAGGCTGGTTTAAATGCCCTTCAAGCTCATTCTCAAACATTCTAATGCAGCCTAAATTTAGATCCTTTTTCACATGATATTTTAACGGGGAATGTTTGTTAGTTTATTTTTTAAGAAATGTAGAGTAAAAGTCTTTCATGAACAAACTTGTATCCTAACAAACAACAGTCAAACCTGACTTTGTTCATACCAAGAAATGAATTTTCCCCTTTTGGATGGGAGTTGCAATTCTGATCTTCATAAGAACTAGAACACACCCTTTGTCTGTTCTTATAAAACCTATTCCAGTGAGCAGCTCTGAACGTGGGCTGCTTTTGGACCCTGGATCTTCTGCCTCGTAGCCCTGATGGGGCAGTCTGCAAACAAGTGGCCTATACAATCTGTATGTGCAATTGGTATGTAATTCAACAGCCCTTTTGGGATATTACCAGAAGATAAGTTGCCTGGAAGGGGAGTCCAGAACAGCAGATTGCCTGCAACAATACTGCAGTAGGCTAGCATTTGATATCAGAGCAAATGTTTTTCCCCTGTACATCCTTTGTGAATCATATTGCACTAATCCCAGCTGCACTCCTAAGGAGTATCAATGCCTGGTCACTCTCAAGAATTATATTCAAAAGATAAAATGATATAACACAGTGTTGTCCAAATGTATGTAACATACATATCATATTTCTGTATATGTAAAACATACATTGAGTATGTTTTATGTCTAGCTCCCTGTGAGTTATCCCACAATCATTTCTCTCTCTGTACTTTGAAAGAAAAGAGAGTAAATATTAACTCATTAAATAATGCAAAGCTGATTAGAATGTACAACTGGGAGCACCATAGTGAACCCTAGTCTAAGAAATGATCCTTATAAATCCAGAGTTACTGCAAACTGATTTGAAAAGAATGGGATTTATTTATTCTGCAAGAAGGGAATTCGTTGATGTCTAGTTTACAAAATAGGTGTCCTGTTAGCTGGGAACCTGTTCTAATTTACTGTTCTCAAAATTCTAGACAACAGTTTGATCTGCTTTGAATGAGATACAGATGGTTGCAGATTTGAGCTTGAATTTAGTAAATGTAGCTGCTGCTTTGCCATTTCATTCACTGATACACTTGTTTTGCTACAGTTACTACCCATTAGTCCTAGATCCATCTGCTGTGAGTTTTATTAATATGAAGAGACTCATGGCAAGATAATAACTGACATGAAATATTTGGGGTTATTTTAGTTTATTGTATTTTAACCTAAAAAATAATTTAGAAATAAGTGATTTTTAAATTACCTGCTTATTGTGGTGTTTTGACTGAATATTTTTAGACACCATCTGGCAAGGAAGACATTTTCTCAGGTTTAATGACACATTGTGTTTATATCTATTTGCTTGTGAAACATTTCAAAGCAGTTCAGAAATTATTTTTCTCAACAGTGAAGGTCTTTAGCAAGTGGGAACTGGAGTGGCAGAAAAAATAACTTGTAACAACAGTGGAAAAGTCAGGGATGCATAATCTCTCATGCTGCCATTTGATTACGACATAAAGACAGCCTACAGAACCTTAGACACACAGAAAAAGAGATTATCTTTAATTTCAATGACAACTCATTATATCAGTTTTCAGCAGTACTGGAAAAAGTGTGTAGAAATATGCTGATCCTCTTAAAAATAGACCAAATGTTTTTTAAAACTGAAAACAATTTTTCTTTGAAATGGATACATATCTTGGTGTATCTTCTGAAAGGTCACTAGAATTCAAATTAATTTCAATAATACATATTGCATACATTAGAACAGAATTGCTAAACCAAACAGTGAGGTTTTTTTCCATGTAGTCCAGAAAGAGATGTGCAGAGCTGAGCAAATGCAAAGTAAGTGTTCTTGTTTTTATAAGTTTTGAATACTTGCAAGGCAGTCATAAATTAAATCTAAGTAACAGTAATAACCTATGGAAATTATAGAAGATCTTGTTTCAGGTTAAATTTAAGTAAATCATAATCCATCCACATTTATTTCCGGAAAAAAATGAATTACACAGGGGTGAAAACATAATTTATCAGAACTTCTTCACACAGTTACTTCTAGAGCATTTGTATAGTCTTGATTTACACAGTTACCAAATATGGCTTACATTTGACTGCACAGTGTTAGGCCTGTCTTATTCTTTCTCCACTGATTGTTGGTTTCCTCACAGAGAACTGTCACTTAATCTACCTCAAAACATCAAATATATGTTCAACTGGATGATATTTATTTCAGATTAAGGAAAATAGTAAAATCTTCATGAAAATAACAAACAGTAAGTCTTCATGGGCAAAAGCGAATAGCCAGCCAAACCCTCAGTAGCATTTGGCATAAGACATGAATCCTTACAAGACAGGTAGTGTTTTTCATAATAATACTAGTCAACTATTCTGGCTGGGAAGAGGATAAAGGATTATTTTTCAGGTATGGATAAGGTTACAGGGACCATGCTAAGACCACAGAGAAGCCATGAATAGCTGTGAGGCTTTGAAGTCTAATGAGGATAATGCAGAATAATATTCTTTTCAAGGCATAGCAAGAACTACCACAATCCCAAAGAGGCTTCCCTGTACCATAGAAAATGTCATTTCCCTTTCTATGAAGTAAGACTGAAAGTTTCAATCAGCAGTACATCTGACAGTGTTTTATTCTGAAGAACAGGAGATGTGATCTTGTTTACTATCTCATATGGCATTTACATCTCACTGATTCTGTCTAGGAATGCCTAAATGTTTGTAGCAGATTCGAGTAGATATTATTTTAATTCTGTTGGCCTGAGTCACTGTAAGGAGCCCAGACACTGTTAAAGCACACAGTACCAGCACGTTAATCGTCAAACTCTGCCCTGGTTCAGCAGTCTCCACAACAGAGAAGTTTTTTTCACGGCAACATTAATCTTGTTTCTGATTGAAACCTGTGTCTCCAGAGAACCTTCTTCAGCTTTAAGCTTTAAATAACTGCAGTGTTATATCTATCTTCCCTTCGCCACTCTGGGGTTGGGAGGAAAGTTCAGTAGTTAAGACAGTGTCTTGTGCTTTCACAGTAACAACGTTATGTTAAAAAGTATATGAAAAGGGCAGGAACAAGAAGAGCATGTTTGCATCTTCTTTATTACCATAAGCATGTGATTAAATGATGACTTAAAGAGTCAGAGGTTCACTAGACATTTGTTAGACTGATGATGTCATGGCTTGATGTTTCTGCCGCCTCCTAGCCTGACATCACCTGAAATGGAGTTTGAGATGTGTGCTCAGAAGCTTGTGTTAGCAGTTTTGTTATCCACGATGTAGGATCTAGGAGTCCCAGGTAATAGATCAAAATGGGAAAATATCTATAACCAAGAACAGTTCCTAATTCTGTCCCCATAATTCTGAATGGACTAACTTGGTATAGAATCAGCAATGAGGATGATAGCTTCTGATTTATATTGCAGTATATACACTTGTAAAATTATGCTCTACTGATTTATTTTATTGGAATTTGATTAGTTTGGGAACATTTTATGTCCAAGTATGGAAAAGAATTATTTTATTTGGTCCTTTTATAGGAAAGCTGAAGTTAAATTTGAAACCAGAACCATTAGTGTTCTGAACTAGAGAGAGATTTGTATGCACAGTGCCCAATACAGCTCTGAAGGAGTAAGAGAAGGCTGCATGGAGACCTCATAGCAGCCTTCCAATACCTGAAGGGAGCCTATAGGGATGCTGGGGAGGGACTCTTCGTTAGGGACTGTAGTGAGAGGACAAGGGGTAATGGGTTCAAACTTAAACAGGGGAAGTTTAGATTGGATATGAGGAA
>JAOEHY010003929.1:0-13127 GCA_025447955.1 Psilopsiagon aurifrons | reverse complement strand
GTCCCTGCCCATGGCAGGGGGGTTGGAACTAGATGATCTTAATGTCCTTTCCAACCCTAACTATTCTATGATTCTATTTACCACTTTGCTGGACAACCAGTTCCAGTGCCTCACCAACCTCATAGTAGAGACCTTGTTCTTTATATCTATCCTACACTTCCCCTGTTTAAGTTTGAACCCATTGCCCTTTTTCCTATCACTATGGTCCCTAATGAAAAATCACTCTCCAGCACCCTTGCAGACTCCCTTCAGATACTGGAAGGCTGCTATGAGGTCTCCAGGCAGCCTTCTCTTCTCCAGGCTCAACAGCCCCAACTTTCTCAGCCTGTCTTCATAGGGGAGGTGCTTCAGTCCCATGATCATCCTCATGACCCTCCTCTGGACTTGCTCCAACAGCTCCATATCTTTATGTTAAGGACACCAGAACTGCACACAGTACTCCAAGTGAGGTCTCACTAGAGCAGAGTAGAGGGGCAGGATCACCTCCCTCCACCTGCTGGTCATGCTCCTTTTGATGCAGCCAGGATATGGCTTGGCTTTCTGGGCTGAATCCAGCTCATGTTCATTTTCTCATCAACCAGCACCCTCAAGTCCTTCTCTGCATAGGTGCTTTGAATCTCTTCTCTGCCCAGCTTGTAGGTGTGCCTGGGATTGTCCCGACCCAGTTGTAGTACCTTTCATTTGGCTTGGTTTGGCTTCATGTACGAGTAACACAGAGGAGGCAAACTATATGGAGCAGACAAAGAAATGGAAGAATCAGAAGCCTGTATTTGAATTATGAAACAGCACAAAGTTATTACAATCAAAGCGCATTTTTAATTAATCAAAACCAATGACAAAATCTTAAGTAAAATGTAATTAATTTCATAGAAGTTTCAGAGCTTCATAATAGACTAAATCCCTCATGTGAAATATATAGGTAATGACTACCATAAAGGAGACGGCTTTAGTGTGCAATTATATATTCTGAAAGAGTCTTCTTTCCTGTGCCAGTTAGGAAGAAGATGTCACTATATCTGGCAGTGTATTCATTGTCTCTAATCCTCAATGAACTGCAGCTGAGCAAACCTGGAATGCAATACTTCCATAGTACCTGACATTCTGCCCATAAACCCTCATCATAACTATGATTGTCCCCAAAATATTTGGTACAACAGAATATACCAGAGTTAGGCTGAACTGATGAAAAAAATAAAATGAGATAGTCATCTAAGAGTCAGTCTACTACTTGTTAGTTTTATAAATCCTGTCAGTGGTCACTCACTGTCCCGGGTTCAGCAGTAGCAGCCATTTTTCTCTTTCTTAGCAGCTGGTGCAGTGCTGTGTTTTTGACTTTCAGCCTGGGAACAGCACTGATAATACCAATGTTTTTAGTTGCTACTCAGTAATGTTTACTCTGACCAACGACTTTATGAGACTCATGCTCTGCCAGGGAGGAGGGGAAGCTGAGAGGAAGCAGAGACAGGTCACCTGATCCAAACTGAGCAAAGGGGTATTCCATACCACTGCATATCATGCCAATGATGTAAAAATGGAGGGCAGGGACCCGGAAGGTTTAGATCACTGCTCGGATCGGGCTTGGCATCAGTTGGCAGGTGGTGAGTGGTTATATTCTCTTCTCTTGTTATTTCCCTTATCATTATTATTATTATTGGTGGTAACAGTAGTGGTTTGTGTTATACCTTAGTTACTGGACTATTCTTATCTCAACCCGTGGGAGCTGCATTCTTTCAATGCTCCTCCCCATCCCTCAGGGAGCTGAAGGGAGGAAGGGAGGGAAGTGAGAGAGTGGCTGCGTGGCTGACTGGGCTTCAACCACTACATCCACAAACATAACAGATTCTTTTTTTTTATTTATTCTTCTTTCTGTCATCTAATGTATTTGCAAATTCATGACTGTTTGAATACCAGAATTCTTGGAAGTCAGTAAAGTTGGGAAATATTTGCTACAGCTTTGACACATGCGTTTTCCAGGGGTATTAGTGTACATGAGTGATGAGAACATTGTGAGCCTCTGGTATTCATTATGAGTCTAAACCACTAGAAGGTTTGCTAAAAATACCATAAAGTTCATTATGTACTTCTATGACTAACTATTCTCATTATTTTAGAAAATGCATGTAATTTATATTGGTATTGAATGCAAACTAATGCATGGAAAAGTCTGATGGCACAGTGAAGGAGCAGATGGTCTTTGCTTTGAGGAGCTTACCACCTGAAAATACAAAAGAAAAGTAGGGTGAGGGTGTATACATGCTAATGAATGGCTTACCACAGAGGAGTAGAGTGGAGAAGGGTTGAGTCACCGGGGAGGAATGAGCCTGTCAGGAAACACCCTGTGAGTTCCAAGCATTTTATTATTGTTTGATAGAGTCTAAGGTAGGTGAAGATCAGTTAAACAGGACAAAGAAAAGGCAGGGAATGAGAGGTGAGGGCATTTCAGTATGTGGAGAAGAGAAAGGGGCAGCAGGCATGAAGATGAGGGCAGGGAAAAGGGGGTGGGGTGGGGATGAGATGGGTTACAACAGTCAGCATGTGGGAAAGGATAATTAAAAATCACGGGTGTCTGTCAGCCTTTAAGCCTCTTTTACCTTTGCTATGTCAGCTTCTTTGTCAGATTGGATCCTCCCTGTAGTCTCTTCCTCATTCCAGGCTGCTCCTGTCATTGTTTAACACAGTTGTGTATGAACCAGAAGAGCAGACTGAAGCCATAAAATTATACAGTGCACTTAATTGAAAGATTGAAAAATTACTTTACAGCGACAGCCTACACAATGGTTGACACTTGGAGACTGATCTTACACTACTGTATTCAGCAAGAGCAATTTAATGTTATAACTTTTTAGTATGAAACCAATGATTTTTCCTTTGGCAGATGGAAATTTTTCTTACACCACATTAACTTTTAGGGCTGGAAGGGGAAATTCTCCCTTTACCTATCGTTCTTAGAGATTCAGATACCTAGTAATATTTCTCACTTATGCTTGAGACAGAAAGCCTGAATCTCAAAAATGATCTCTGTGTATGTGTGTGTACTTCTTTAGGTCAAATGATATATTAAATTTCCTTAATATTGAAATATTTTGCATATGTGCTGAGAATTATTATTTTTGCTTTCAAAACTAATTACAGATTTATGCTAAATAAGTTTTCTTCTGAAGAAATCCCAGGTCAACTCTAAGTCCTTTGTCACTGCAATCCTTCCTTTCTCAGGGCAACAAAACCCAGCTAAGGTCCAATTTTATCAGTCTTTCTTCTCGCTCCCCACAGCCTGTTTGAATACAGAAGCTTATTTTTTCTGTAGAGCCACATTAAACCAGAAGAGCTTGAAATGGAGAGGCTCTGTGTTCCCTAATTTCTTCCATAAACCATGATGAAAACAGCAAAGTAGATCCAAACAGCATCTAAATTTTCTGAACAGAGACAGTATCATGGCTAAGCCATATAGGCTGCATGCCTGGTTATTTAAGTTTCGTTACTGGCTGCCAGAATTACACTCATGGGATGCTAAGATCTCCAATCCGTAATCTTATTTTCCAGTCAGAATTCGGAAAAAACTCACCCAAAATAATAAAAGAAACCCAAACAAACCATTCTCTGTATGAAGCCAGTTTTTTTCCCCCCCTGCAATTCAGTAAATTCAGCCCTTCTGTCTGTAAGCTCTGCATTTGCATTGTCAGCACTTACTCTTTTAAGTGGAATTAGAAAAACAAACATCAACGGAAAATCAAGCTGATTTCAATATTGTTCAACAAAGCAGGAATCATCTGACACTGTAGGAACTTCTTATCCCATTTTCTCCAAACAGCAGGGTAGGAGCACTTAGGTATTAAGATATTTCATTTTCTCTAAAAATTAAACCAAAGACTACAGTTTGATGTATGTCATTTATAAATATTTGAATTTCATAATTTTTTCCTTACAATATGGAGACTGAACCCACTAGAATTCTCGACGTACTGCATATTCTTACTACTGAAGTCTCACTTTCAGTATGTAGTGTCAAACTTGAATCTTTTGATCACATATGCTGAATCTCTCACATTAAAATAAACTTTTTTATTTACTTTTGAAACAGCTTTTCTCAAGAAAGTGCAGCTAATATCACACTATTTTCAGCCTCTGTGCTGTAACACTTCTTTCAAGCTAACACCTCTACCCAGAGCTCATTAAATCAGCACTTACATGCCTTCAATACAAAGGGAATAGTTTCAGGATGAGTACTGGATGTCTGATCTCCTTTTACACAGATTATCTTTTCTTTCTGTCCCTGCTCTAGGCATTGCATGAGTGAACTTATTCCTGAAATACTGTAGTAAGAAATAGCTTCTTCAGCTCTCTTATTAAACTGTCACAAGACATATCTAAGAACCAGATATTCCACTGAAGTGTACTAGGAAATTTAGGAGATCACGTAGACATTCTCACAATAGAAAAATGCAAATGTTCATCTTCTAAGTACCCACAAATTACAATTGCTTGCAAGCATTATTTTTTTTCAGCTTTGTAGAATTTAAACCTATTCATGAATTAAAACCATGAATCCTAAAAATGTGTTGTATGTTTAGTATAAAAATCTGAGTCTGAATCTGATTGAATGAGACCTGATCCTGCTGTCAAAAAGCCTCTCTCTTATGACACGAGTGCTACCTTCAAAAATGTAACTAATTTCAAGCATCTCTGGTTTGTTTTTACTTTCCTTTTCCATTCATAGCTTTCAAATTGCAATCACTGAGTCCCAGCTGGTGAAGGAGAATCTCATTCCTGTGGAATGGTCAAGCATCTCATTTCAAGAGCCAGGCAACAGTTATCATGCACTTTGTATGAGCCTTTCGGAAAGTGTAGTTGATGACATCTGGCTTGGGTGTCAGTTAGTTAGATGCGTACTTTGGTTAAGGTCTTACTCTGTTGCCATTAAATAAATAAATAGATCCAGATGTTGCTGAAGAAATAAATACCTAAATAAATTCAAGTCTTCCCTTTATTTTGTCCAGATCTCCATTTTACATACAGATCCCTGAACTAGGAGTCCCAGTGGGATGAGGATGTCACAAGCAGGTAGATAAAGAAGTGATACATGTCCTTTGCACATGCAAACAAAATGTCTGTATTCTTCTGACTAACCATTCTAACTTACATCCTGAGCCATGCAACACTGCAGGCTTGGGGGAAAATGGCTGGAAAAGGTCATAGGGGTGCTGATTGATGACTCCTGAACATGAGCCAGTGTGTGTCCAGTGGCCAAGAAGGTCAGTGCCATCCTGGTTTGTATCAGAAATAGCGCTGCCAGCAGGGCCAGGGCAGTGATCATCCCCCTGTACTCGGCACTGGGGAGGCTCCACCTCAAATACTGTGTTCAGTTCTGGGCCCCTCAGTACAAGAGAGATATTGAGGTGCTGAAGAGGGTCCAGAGAAGGGCAATGAAGCTGGTGAAGGGCCTGGAGCACAAGTCTGATGAGGAGTGGCTGAGAGAACTGGGGTTGTTTAGTCTGGAAAAGGCTCAGGGGCAACCTCATCGTGCTTTACAACTATCTGGAAAGATGATGGAGCTTGGAGATGGCTGATCATTTCTCCCAAGTATCAAGAGATAAAACAAGAGGTAATGGCCCAAGCTGTGCCAGGGAGATTTAGACTAGATATTAGGAAAAAATTCACCAAGAGGGTGATCAGCCATTGGAACAGGCTACCCAGGGAAGTGGTGGAATAACCATGACTGGAAGTGTCCGAAAACTATACAGATGAGGCCCTCAGTGACATGGTTTAGTGGTGGACTTGGCAATCCAGGGGTAAAGGTTGGACTCAATGTTCTTAAAAGTAATTTCCAGCCTAGCTGATTGTATGATTTAGTGAAATAATGCTCCAAGGGAAATGAGCAGGGGACTTAAATACCCCATCCTCATGTACTTCCCAGTGAAGTGAACACTCAGTCATTAAATCAGGCTTGCCTGACTGCCATGGCAAGACTCCTTTCTAACTGAACTAGCAAAAAAACATTGTCTAGTCTCTATCTAGGCTTACGTCTGTTAGAGAAATCAAGCTTCATCTTGGTGATAGAAAGCATCATGAAGGAGAGCAGTGAACAATGTTAAGTCATGTGCAGTCCTACAGTTCTGATACACGTTATTATTAATGTTTGTTGTTGCAATAGCACCTTGAAGTTCCATCCAAGAATTGCCAACAGCTCAAGAATCACTGCATGGGTTGTCACAGACAGCCATAACAAAACACAGAGCATGCCCTGAAGACTTTAAATTTAAAAAGGATGACAAATACTGAGCAGATGATTAGGACCTGAAGCCAAGAGAGTTATCAAAAACATTTGTTACACATCACAAATCTGTGGCAGTCATGAATAGACCACTGTTACAGTGTGTTGACTTGTGTTTAACTATAAAAAAGATTTTTTTTTCATTGAACGTGTTAGAGATTCAGAGTTGCAATGCTTATTACCCAGATGATCAGATGTCACCTAGAATTTATAGTTGTAATTTGGATTAGATCCAAAATTGGTGTTCGATAGTGCACAGCTGAGCATTCTAGTGAATAACTTATGACTAGAAGGACATCAAGTGCTGTTTGGAACCATGAGGTGAATACCCAAGCTTCTCTTTGAAAAATAAGAAGCGAAGGATAGGGAATTAATGCCAGTTTTTTTTCCCTGGAAAGATGTATTAAATGAAGACCCTTATGGGCTCTCTCCCAGATCACGTATCTTTAAACAAAGCCATAATTATGTGGACAGAGAGAAACTAACAGAAAGATGGAGTTAGCTAAGAGTCATAAGGTACTAAACTCAATAATAATAATCCTCCTGTCTTTGTAGAAAGACCTCACTAAACTGAGTGAATGAGCAATCTACTGGCATCTCAAAAATAATCCAGTAAAGCTGAAAATGGTATAGAAAAGGATGACAGCAACAATTAAGGGTAGAATGGCTTAAATTCAACAGGTAACTATTGCCTGGGAGATTCCAGATTGAAAAAGAAACTGTTTAAGTGGGATATGAATGATTTCTGTAAAAGATGGGTGGTGGGCCAGAAAAATTGTGTTGGAAAACAGTTATTAGCTATTTCTCCTAATGCAAGAACTAAAGGAAATCAAATAAAAGTGACAGGGGCTAGGTTGAAAAAGAACAAAAAGAGATTGTCTGATGGTACACAAGCTTTGGATCTGTGCATCTTAGGTTGCTGTGGATACTGAAAGTTTACCTGGGTTCAGAAAAGTAATTAGGCATAGGGGAAAAACTACCCTAGTATTCAACACAAAATTAATGACTGACTCAGGAAGGCTTTCTGCTGCAGGTTTATGGATGATGAGAAAGCAAATAAGGACAGCCTGAGAAAATTTGGGCTGTTCAGCCTGGAGAAGAGAAGGTTGCATGGAGATCTCATTGTGGCAGCCTTCCAACATCTGAAGGGGGTCTACAAGGATGCCAGAAATTGACTTTTCATCAGGAACTGTAGTGATAGGACAATGTGTAATGAGTTTAAACTTAAACAGGGAAAGTTCAGGTTAGATATAAGGAACAACTTCTTTACTGTGAAGGTGGTGAGGCACAGGAGCAGTTTGCCCAGAGAGGTGGTAAGTGCTCCATCCCCAGCACGGTTCAAGGCCAGGTTAGACAGAGCCTTGGGCTACACTGTTTAATGATAGGGGCCTCCCCCTTATGGCAGGGGGACTAGCACTAGATGATCTTAAGGTCTTTTCCAACCATAACCACCCTATGATTCTGTGATTCTATGAACTGTAACTATATTCTAGTCCTGTTCTTCAGGTACTTGCTGTTGGCTACAGTCAAATATATGATACTGCAATAGGCGGAATTTTTTTTTGCCTGACCCTTTACAGCTGTTCCTAGGATATTATAGGCAACAAATGGGCCTGTCAGTATAACTCATAACAGCTCACATGCTGAGTAGGAAACAATCTAAACCAGCTATATGCACACTGAGGACAGGTCTGTCATAGTGGTAAAACTCCCATTTGACCTCAGTGATTGCACAGGATTTGAGTATGCAGTGGTGTTTTCACTGCAAAATGATAGACTTCAGCAGAAAACACTCAGCAACAAACAGGGTCAGGCCCCAAAGCATAATTAGATAGGAAGCTCTCATCAGATAATCATTGCTTTGAACAGATTGTAAAATCTCACTCAGGCAATTTGGCTACTTTTGCCTCACCAAGTAGCAAAGCAAGGGCAAAGGCAGACTCAGCTCTTTGTTAGAGTTCTGAGAAGTCCATTCTTGCATCGCGTTTCTCAGAAAATAAGCTTAGTATCACTGAAGACAAAGCTGATTCACAATCATGCTGAGTATCATGGATCTTACTGAATTTACAAGATAGATGCTGACTAGAGTGGAAAGTGTTTCAAGAATAGGTTTTGGAATAAGTAATGCAGACCCTTTAGGACTCTTCTGTGGTCTGTAGTCCCCTTGAGAGCAATTCTATGCCCTTCATCACAATTCCAGATATGAAATTAAAATAAAAATAATAAGGAAAAAAAAAATCTCAAACTTGATTTAAAATCAGAAAGAAAAAAAAATGAAAAAAATGAAACAAAAAAACAGTAACAACACAACAACAAAAAAAAGAAAAAGACAAAAAATCCAAGCAGCATTCCATTTCATTAAATGACCTCACAATGTATTTGGCAGCTTTGACAGAAGTTTTTTGGACTGAAAACAAAAAAAAGAAAGAAAGAAACATCTAGTGTTTTATGAGTGTTTTTACAAACTGTTATTCTCTCTCCTCCAAAACTCTGGCATCATAGGTGAAGCACTGTGTGGCTGGTATCTTGACTTACCATTCGCTCTCAGGCTCTGCAGGGAGTGTCAGGCCATCAGCACTGGTGCTCGGTGCAAAGCTGTGAAAACAAACTGCAGTAGATTAGTTGAGCTGCTGACCAGGTTATTTAGTGCTACCACTTCGTGTGCCCTTACATCTCTATTAAACAATTACCCTTTTCCATCCTTTTATTTGTGAATGCACTTATCAAGGAAAGCAGTGTTTGCAAGGGAACATTTTATTAAATAGGACAATGCTTTTAGGATGCGTTTCTTTGACTCTAAAATGATGATATATTCTGCTTTTTAATTATGAAGACAAACAGCACAGAAGACAAATATTAAAGTACTAGTTATCTGAAATTACTTGATTATCTGAAAGAGAAATTAAAGATAGCTCTAGAAATATTGGAGCCTGATTCTGTCATTTTGAAAAGTTGTTTTTATATTGATAGCTTGGTTGTTTACAGTAAGGTCACTCGTGAAGTGAGTGCTATTTTGTGAAAATTATCCTTGGTGTATAGTCTTTAAAATTAAGATATAAAAAAATGAGGGTAGATACTTCAAAGCTGCACATTTCTCTACCCATTTATTTTTTATCACCTTCCAGAAATGTTTTTAAATGATTTCTCAGTTTGATTTGTCCCTTTTGTATAACTTAATATGTTTGTGGTTAGAAGTAGTGGCAGATGAATGAAGTAGAGCAGGGAGAAATCACAGGGATTTAAAGAGGAATTGTTATGCAGCTGTTTATTAAAGGCACCAGGGATCATGTTCCTTAAAAAAACCCACTATGCAATGTGCTCTGAAAATCACTTTCATTTCTTTTGGCATTTTAGAACTACAGTACTTTCTAAAGGGTTGTCATCTGTTCTTAGGTATTGAGACTTAATATCAACTTCTTGATTTGTGCAGGCACAGAAAACATTGAGCTTGCCCTGGCTTTGTTGTGAATGAGTGGATGCTGTCAAGTTACTAATACTTCAAGGAATTTACTGAGGTATTTATTCTGCTTTTGTTGCTTTAAGGCTTATGCTCTTTTTCCTTTTCCTTCCCACCCCGTGCTGCCCCCTCTGGGGCTTCTGTTGAATTATATACAGATAGTACTTGTTCATAACTATCTGTGGAAAACCTTGGCTAATAATATCATTATCGACTGCTCTCAGGAGCAGTATGATTTGCCTTTAGTACATACATACATGTGACAATGTTAGCATTTGTGAAAAGCCTGACCCAAGGTAAGTAATTTGCATATGGTCCAAGTACTTGATTTCAAGCTGTCTGGGAGAAGGGAGCAGTAAAATAAAATCCTGTCAAATATGTCTCTCAAACTTTGCTCAGGATGGTAGATCTGTATTCTTTGTGCAGAAAAATCGTCATGACAAATTGCCAAAAGATCCTTCAAAGAGGTGCACCAGTACTACAGATCACATTTTATCCTTTTCCCATTTTGAAGCATTAATTTTAAGCTTTCAAACAGAGAATGAAAACTGGAAAGAAAGATTACCACAGGAGTTAAAGAGGTATCTTGATAGCTATTGCTAGGCTGCATAAATATCACTGTGGTTAATTCCCCCATTTTTAGACATTCCTCACTCAAGTTATTTTTACTCATCAAATTCACACTTCATACCTTAAAAGAAAGGATGAATCAAAGGCTCTTGCTCAAGGCTATCTTAATGAACCCGAGATGCAAAGTCTAATTTTAAAAAGTAAATACTTTGACAGCATTTCCAAAACCCATACCTTACACACAGTCCTAGCTCAGGGCAAATGCTCCAGGAATAACTTGTTTATTGTTTATATATAAGCTTACTTCAAACTATTACTCCTGGGGTGGAGAGCAGCTGGTGTAGGCAGGGCATGCATTCCTTTTCTTTCTTTCCAATGAGATTATCTCAAAGATGTTTCTCCTCTTCTCCTCCTTTGCCTTTTTCACATTAAGCAGAATCAAGCACAGCTGTCAGGAAGAAGAAAAGGTGAGCCCTCATCTTTACGCAAGCATGTACCTTTTCATTAAATTAATTCACTTAAGTCAGTGCTAAGCTTGTGTAGATACTCTTATTTAGCCTTGAACCACATGATTTGTAACTGTCTTTACTAAATGGAACAAGTGTATCTGCACAGCCTCTTGCTCCCCTTTAATAACAAAGGTTTAAAACCATCAGCAAATCCTGAGCATTCCAACACTCACAGAGAACCAGCAGACTCCAGCTTCTTCTCAGTGGTTTATTTTATCATGTACTAAAAATCTGACAAATGAGTGGGGGATTTCTGTTTATTGCTTGTAAGGTCTGCTATAGTAGAGTTGTCTTGGATCAGCCAAATCCCAAGATGAAAATTGAAAAGACTGTGAAGCTCCTATCTTTTAAATGGTAAATTTGGTGAATGTTAGATTACAGTTTGAATTTCATCTTTACCATAAGCAAGTACGTTTCCTGAAGTGTCTCTGGCCATATGATTAGAAATTACATTACTAGATCGTTTTAAAGCACGTTTTCCTCCCTCACAGCTCTACTTGAGAATGTATCACAAGTGCAGCAAGTCTGTAAAACCTAAATACATGGTGTAAGTATTCTGGATGGCATTTGGGGCACCAGCATGTGGTTGTGTTCAGCAGCAACTTCTCCGCTCTTAAGCAAGGATACGTTCAAAGAAAGAAAATAACACTGTGGAGATGAAGATGACATTTCACTCTGCTAGCTTCTTATTTTGGGTTGTGTGGAGGTGATTTTGTGCGGAAATACGGACTCTATGACATTGCAACATTACAACAGCCTATGGCTCATGCGGTCCAGCCAGAGATGCCTCCTGACTCTTCCCATACAGTGCTGAAAGGTGCTAGCAGAGAGGGCTAGGGAGAAAAACCTAAGCAAGTATCCTGATAGAAGCCACTGCACAATCTTACAAGTGGCAGATTTATATCACTGAGGAAATCATCTTATCAGAGCTTTGTGAGGTACACCTCAGAAAGAAACTGCAGATGAATACAGTAAAGACCTCAGATCATTCTGCAAGAAAAACAAAAGAAAACAGAACAGTCAAAGCTTCCTGAGTGTCCCAGCATCTGGAAAAGTATAAGTATTTCTATAGTGTTATAGCAATGGTAGGACCTCTGCTTGAAGAGGACTGAGGCTGTCCTTTTAACTCCAATCTGGAAAATGTTCATGCATTAAACCCATAAAGACATTTTGCAAGTAAGGTAGCGAACATATGCCTTTCTAAGGCAGAGCTGTGCCTTGGGCAGGAAAAATGTGTGTGTATGAACACATTCGTGTCAAGTTGGCTAGAGTTAGTAGCTCTGTAATGCCCATCTCAAAACACCTCTCTGGATGGTGTCAAACTAATGAAAAAAGATAAAATTAGTGTCTCAGAGGAGCATGTGAAATTGCTTGTGTGTTTGACTGATTTCTGGTGTTGGTTATTAACACGTCTGTAGGAAAAGGAAGAGTGCAAGAGAAAGAACAAAGGTGTTTATAGGAATTGCCATTAAAGCCAGACCAAGATTCAACCTTGACAAAGGAGATACTCCAATTCTGCTGTAATGAGGAAATTAAGTCAATAAGGAGTGCATTCTCTTGAAGTCAGAGGACTACAACACAAGCTTGTTTGGAATTGCTGTTAAATTGTGGTACACTTCACAAAGAAATAGATGTGAACCTTTCAGAAAGCACTCATCAAGCACCTTGTTGTTTGCCAAGAAAAATAAGCTATTATGAACATTATGTCCAACTATGCATCATATCGGCTCCAATCATAACCATTTAAATCCAGTCAAGCATTGCTTTCACACATAAAACCCTACCTATGCTTGATTATACCTCAGCATACCAGGTATGTAGCCTAGGATGTTGGCCAATAACAATATTCCATTGTCTAGGAATTTTAATCCATGCATCTGGATTTATAAATGTCATAAATTTGATTGCAAAAGATTACAATTATCAAACCCTTGCTGTTTTCTCTTTTCTGTCCAAATCTGTTAAAAAGCCTTTGAAACTGAAAAGAAACAAATAAACAAAGTCTGATGAAAAGTGGCGCTGTCAAGCCTTTAAGTTGAAAAACCGGACGTAGAAAATGATTTAGCTTTTATACAGTTCTTTACCCCTCCCCAGGTGATGCTGCTTCTCAGCAGAGTTAAATTATTATATGGAGAAAATTGTTTAGGTTGCACATACCCAGACTGAGAAAAAATTGCTTGAAAATAGATACATTAAAAACAAACAATCAAACCCTTCCAGGTCCTTTTGTGGTCTCTCAGAAACAATGAATTCTATTCCTCCTACTGCTCTGCTGTGGTAACTAATTAGTTTGGATTGTTTTTATGCCCCACCCTGACACCTC